>CM074494.1:22928218-23047468 GCA_037389245.1 Oryzias sinensis
ATATATATATATATATATGAAGGTTTTGGCCATTAGAATATTGGGAATGCTTCATAAAAAACACTTAAAAATGTTCCCATAGCAGATTCTATAAGCATATTACATCTTAGAAAATCCAAAAACGATAAATATTGGGGGGAAAAAACATCACAATTTTACTGACATTTAAATAGTTTTGGCTTGATAAATCTGCAATACATGACACAGATAACAATCCCCCAATTCCTTTTTCCATAAATATTGCTCATTATTGACTTTAACAAAACATATAAATATCATGACATTCTTCTTTTTCTTGTTTAAATGGCAGGTAGCATCAAATGCCATGACATTAAAATATCTTCTCCTAGTTACTTTAAAAGGAGTGACTAGGAGAACATCTTATGAAGTGCAGTTATTTTGCCATTTAACCTAAAGAAGATTAAAAACTAGAGACAGAAAAATCTTCTCTTTTCCAACACACTGTTAGTTTTATTTTACTAACAGTGAGCTTTTAAAAGCTGTGTGAATATGTGTTCCTAAATAGGATTTTGATGATGTTCTGTCACACCAGGTTAAGTTTGGCGATCATCCACAGCTGTCTTCATTTGGTCAATTATCCTCTGTGTATTTTAAGTGCCGGGTTTTCAGTTTTTCTTTGTCAGGTCATCTGCTTTGTCACTCTTTTGTTGCCCACTTGGTTGTGGCATCTCTAAGTTGGTTAAAGTGTGGGTGACATGGTCTATTTTAATAAGCCAAAATATAGTAAATAGTCTCTATTTCATGTTGCGATTGTTTTTAATATTTTTCGAAAAAGAATAAATAGCGAAAAACGCAATATAAACAACGAGGACGGCCGCCGGCTTCACGCATTCCGCCGAATTCTCGCCCCCCTGTTTGTGACGTAACGAAAGGAAGACAAGGCAGACAACATGGCTAGCACCGATAGCGAAGCACAGAGTGATGCTACCGTCTCTATTAGCGATTTATCATCAGATGAACAGAAAGATGAAGAGGAAAGTTGCGGAGATTATCATGATGATGAGTCACTTTTGCAACCGTATCGATTCGAACCCTTTTGCGAAAGTGAGGAGGATATAGTATAGCAGAAAGTAGTAGGTCTAGTGATGCCGATGCCGATAGCCAGCATGAAGATTCGGCTAGACTCCAGTAAGTCTAAAAAATGTATAAAATTAAATTACTCCACTTACCCTAAAATATACTCAAAATGTCCCCTTTTGGCCTAATCTAAACAAAGGTAAACACTGGTTTTCAACCCAATTTACAAAATAAATGTCACAAAATAAAAGTTTCCCAGATATTACTACTCTTTAGTTAACAAAGTCACTGTATACCATTAACAACTGCAGAACATTAACAGTTTTACCTGTTTGAACCAGTTTGAAACCTTTTCTCGTGCGCGAGCGCTCACACACACAGTTCAGTTTACTCACGGTACCGGCACCTCAAAAGCAAAAGAAAAAAAAAACGTTGCAGGCCTGTCGCTTCTCTTGCAAAACATTGAGTGCGTTGAAATACTCCAGTTGGATCCAAGGACAACAGAAAACACGACTACTTCGCCTCAATGTGATCCATCGTGATGCACACTAGCCTAGCTTAGCAGCCTCCGCTACCGACTCCAGCGCCGTCCTCTCCGACCCAGAAAACGGCTCGCTCGCTTCCAGCTCACCCGCCTTTCCTCGACTCAGAAGCCAAGATCCTCCTCCCAACTCTCCGTTCAAAATTCTTCGTTTGTGTCCCGGTTTTTGTCCCTTCGAAAACGCAGACTTCTCTCCTGCAGATCTGGAGGGAAAAATCCTTCACCGTCCTCCTTCTAGATCTTTCCCCTTTTCAGCAGCGTTTCTTGTTTTGGGAATTTTATACACAGATACACTTTCACTAGATGTATTGCTACATCCAGCTGCCACACAACGACTTGGCATGTTGATGATTAACAGATTTAAACACGAGAGAAACGAAGACTACCTGTTTTGTTTACATGCTGTCCTAAGCAACTGCGAAAGGCAACTCCCTCTCGTTACGTCACAGGTCATATCGGGTTCACTTCCACCCTGCGCTCTAGCGGCAGATCCAAATCTCTGATTCCTTCGAAAGATGTCTATTTTTCATATGCTTCGGATTTTTTTCGACGCAAACTATTGGTATCAATAGAATCAGCGTTTAAAGGGCTTTTTTATTTGACAAAGTTGTTCAAAGCATGGCATCCACACTTTAAATATTGAAGTTTGTGCCACCAAGCCCAGTCTTCATGTTGGGTCCAACACCACCAGTTCTTGGCAAGCTGTAGTATTGTTTTCATTATAGGGATCAACACTTTAGACTGGACAACACCTATCTCATTGGTTTCATGACATTTTCTCAGATGTGTTTATATTTATCTTTTTTATTGCAAAAACTATGAAACTTTTCCTAACCTAGTGTTTTAACTTTAAATTCAACCCATCAGCTGTTCTGTGGTGGATATACCTCACGTGGAGATGTTTCCATTGAATGAGAAAGATGCACATAACTGTACCCAGACAGAAAATAATGGGTTTCTTGCACTTTACATTCAAGACGATTTCAATAAAAAACAAAAACAAAAAAAAATCAATGAAGGAGCTTTAATATATGGCTTCTCTGAAGATGTGCAGGACTAAGAATGATCATCCTAACCTGTGAACATTTTTTGCTGCACCCTGAATAAAAGTAAGACTTTAAGTCTCTCTCCATGTAGAGGAAAAAATCTGCCAACTGTTATTAACCAGATGAAAAACATGTTTTTGCTGTGACTCACATTGACTTAAATCAGCCATTTATTGTTAGCCTATCACACCCAAACCATACCGTTGGGAAATGCACTTATTTTACATTTATGGTCCTTTAGAGCTAGTTTGGCATTCTGTGCAAGTTCTGCACTTCCAGTTTTTGCACAAATATTCATAGAAGTAAGAATAGAACGGGGAGACTGGGTCTCATTTGTGTAAAAGAAAAACTTAAGAACGTTCCAATTAACAGGTTAGTAAATTTGTCCAACTTAATATGAAAGCTGTTTTTAAGATAAAATATTTGAGAGTCTAAAAATTCAAACAGTCTCTCAGCTCTTCTTTTGGAGACTTGAACTCACTTAGTTCTAATAATCCATTCTTCTGTTATGCTCGCATATTGGAACGAGGACTGCTAAATGGCCGACTCAAACTAAAAGTATGCTTTCGTAGACCCAGCCATCTGACCAAAAAGACGTCTCAGTCCTACAGAAACAAACATGGAAGCTCTTCAAATGAAAGTGGATAAGATGTAGGCTTCTATATGAACTTTGTGACTTGGGAAACTTTTTAAACTTGTACAAAAAGTAGAATGTAAAAACAACAGACACGCTGGAGACATTTTCAACCACATGACTTGCCTCCAACTATTCAGTCACATGTGCAAGGAAGACGCAAAATGTTGATTCCAACGCACACACAGATGGACGGGGACCAATAGAAAGAGGAGGAGGAAAAAACTTGCTGATCTACACCCTCAGTTTTATTTATGAAGCCTGTCCCAGAGGGCTAATTGTATAACAAACAGACCTATAACTCATGGAGAACAGAGGAGCTGCTTGGAAAGCCTCAGAGATGGACAGAAAGAGGGGGATGCCCTTTAGTGGCAGTTGGCGATTAAGGGAGGAGGCAAAACTTGACTTTCCCTGAATGCAGTGAGACCACAGCCAGAAGTTTCCCTGTGACAAATGTTCCCTGAAACCTTTACCCAGTCTGCTCCATTTGTTCCTTCTGAAAAGGGGAGGAGTTTGGTGGGGTGGCCCGGGAGGTCTGAAAGATGTTTCTCCTCAACTAGATTTAGGAGATCTCCTTGACTCTGCTGAACCTCCAGCAGATGTGAAGGGCCTCAGGGCTCCTCTTCTTTCATTCTCGGGTTCCTGCTGCCTGTCAGGCTGTTGGCTGGGAGCAGCTGACTCAGTGGAAATCCATCAGTGCCTGAATGAATACAGGATGCTGCTAAGCAGAATCTCAGATCCTGCAGTGTGAGATAAACACCTCGGGTTTCTCCTGATTCTAGTTAACAAAGCGCTGTTTGAGGGACAGCGGTGAGGGGAGGGAAAGCAGGGATGAAGGGAAGGTAGATAGAAAATCTTTCTCTTCTCTCGTCCACTGGGTCAAAAGGTTCCCTAATCTTCTGGCCTCCCTGCAGGCACATGACGAAGTGACGAGGGAAAGTCACCTCTGATTACAGGCTTTGTTTCTCAATAAACCGAGGAAAATGAGTAATGCACTCAATGAGGAGCTTGGCATTTGGGGAAATCCCTAATATGAGTTCCCCTCGCCAAGAAATAGTCCACATAAGCTCCTAAAACACCATAACATGTTTTCATAATGTGAATTTTGCATGGGTTCAAAGGAATGAAGGAGCGTGGAAAAAAAACACAATCTGTAAAACATTAATGCATGAGTAGGCAACTGTTTTCTGTCCTTAGACATTGTGCAATTTCTTATGCGTGCCAGAGAGCAAAGTCCCACTCTTCTGGGCGCTGTTCTCCAAGATTCTTCATACTTGTGTTCTGGCCCATCTTTCTACATGTGTGTACTTCTCGAGCAGGCCAAAGTATTTTGCTGGCAGGAACCTCACAAATTTCCATCACCCAGAAGTCACTCTCTTCAGCTGAATACTCATCCACAAAGAGAAGGATGCATCTCTCCCTGGTTGAAACATCTTCAGATTCAGTTGGTAATGGCTCCAAACATGTACAGCCAAACCAAACATTGGGAGAAAGCTGGCTGAGTTTCTGGAGATATTAGGACTCCTTATTACCAGACCAAAGAGGTCTAAAGCAGTTTAAACATTTTGAACTGTATTTTAACAGAAATTACAGCAAAAAGAGGAAGGAAGTGGAGACAAGTTCACTCTGATCATCTTTTGATCTATTGAAAAGTGTTCCCAGTGGTCTTTTAATTACTATTATGCCATTATGCCCAAAATAAAAAAATAAATTATGATTTTGTAAGACATAGTTTCTGCACAGCAGCAGTATTTCATCAAAAATTTGCCTCTGAGTTATGGTCGGAACTGTTGGCATGCAGTAAGCTCGCCTTCAGTTTTCATAACCATAACCTTTTTGTTTACAATCTCTCTCCCACTAGCTCTCAGCCCCCCCAACCCCTAACTTTTTTTTTTTTTTTCCCAACCCCTAACTTAACAATACTGGTGCAACAAAAATGGTGAGCAATATTGGAGCTATCCAGCCGGAGAGTTTTTAGCCAGATTCCGGCTCGGACAAGGAAAACAAAGACGTACGTACATGGATCTATTTGTCTAAAAGCTGATGCATCGGAATAGAGTGCAGCAGGGAGCTTGTGGCTTGCCGTAATAGCTTGTAAATCACACAAGCTTTTTCTAACAGCCTTTTTTGATCCTGTCCTGATTCTCAACAACCCAAAATCCTCAGTAATGCAATTTTACCATTAATTTTCTTAATGTCCTCCATCATCAGAAAAATTCTACCACATAAAAACACCCAACACATTTTTTTTTTTATCAGAGTGGTTCTTTAATCCAAAATACTTGCAGCAGAATTTCCAAGCAGTTCTATAGTCTCTGCGTGTTAAGAACACCACTGACACGAAAAAGATTACACAAAAGGTTTAATCTCGGGTAGAACCATTTCATGGAGTCAGTTTAGCTAAACATATTGCCAGTGTTTTCCTAGAATTTAGGAACTGAAATCAAACTTAGACGAATCTTCCAGTGAAATATGTTAACACCTTTAGTTGAACTTAGCTGAGACAAGAGCAGCCTTTGTGCAACAGCCGTGTGCCATGTGAAAAGTTCATTTTCACTGTTGACGCAGGATAATGAGGATGAAGATGATGAGGGGAGAAGCTCCAGAGAGGAAGAAGGGATTAGATGTTGAATGGGGTGAGAGGGACGTTTGAAAGAGGGCCACTGACAGCAGAAGGCATCAATACACGGCTGCTCCTCCCCCGCTGGGGGTCCATCCCCGGGTGCAAAGGGGACACGTAGAGAAAACACAAGAGAGAGGGAACTCCCCCTCTTTTCTAAAGCCCCTGTTAAGCCTGGGGTCATGACTGAGCCTGATGAAGACGTCAGAAACGGTGACTGACAGCCTCTCACATATGTACATCCAGGCAGAGTTCAGGCACAGAGTGCAGGGTCATGACCGAAGGAGATGAAGACGTCAAAAGTTTGACAGCTGTGATCCGTCTGGAATGATCGGAAACGAGACAACAGAAAGAATCAGAAATGCTAACCGTCTGGATAATGAAAAAGAGCCTTTTTTGTTTCTCAGCCTTTCCCTGTTGTCTGATTCGACTCCACGCACGAAGGGTGGAATGCTTGTGTGTGAAGCCTGTGTGTGTGTGCGCGCTCATGCCTTCCATGGAGATTTCACGGTTGTGCGTCTCTCCAGTGCACCTGCAGTGTCTCGTCAGCAGAGGCAAGCACTTGGACTGAAGCAGACGGGAAGGATAGCCACACTGATAAAGAGATTTTGAAGGAAAGAGAAAGCTGTGGCAGGAATGACTGTGTAATCTCCGCATTCAGTCCCTCTAATTATTGCACTGCATTTTTGGACGCAGAATATGTTGGATTGCTGGTGCAGGAGTAAGTGTGTGCTTGTGCGATCTGGTGCGCGTACTGTATCTCTGATTTTCTGCCCAAAAAAGCCTTCCCTCCAATACACCAACAGCTTGGAAAAGTGCCCAAGAATGCCTGGAGAAGGGGGAAGAGGAAGATTGTGTGTCTGTGGAAGTGTGTTTTCTGCGTGCCAGGTGACAATGCAAGCAGAGATGTTGGAGTGGCACGGGCATTCGTCTGAACCAAACTCAGGTGGGGGGAATGATTTGCATTCCAGCATCACAATCAAGGCCCCGCACATGCGTGCGTGAGCGCTATTGTCTCGCTCTTGCAGGTTGGTCTAAACGTAGGGGGGCTTTGCCAGCTTCACCAGGCTGTCTGAAGCTCTCTGGCATCCGAACAAGCTTCACTCTCCCTCATTATCCCTCTTTTCTCTTTTCCAACTCCTCTCTCTGATCCACAGTCGGGGTTTTTCTTCTTCTTCTTTTTTTTTTGGGGGGGGAGGTGGGGGTGTTGCTGCTGGTGGTTGTGGGGATGATGTGTGTCTGATAGGGAGGAGGGTTATTGTTGTAGAGCTTCTTTCACATGCTAATGCTGCGCCGAGGCTTTGGGCAGACACACACTAACCAATCAACTCAGATTTCTCTCCAAACCGGATTCCGCCAATACTTGGATTTCATGAAAGCAGCATCTTTAGCTGAGTGTGTTTCTAAGGTTTCTAAATGAAAACTGACTCCTAAATGCCCCCACTAAAACTGGCACTTGAGAAGTAACCCTCCCCCATGAACAAATACAGTAGAGGAATCTAAAACTCTCATCCCCAGCATTTCTCTGGGTTTTAATTAAAGGGGCCACGACACTGCTGATTAATAGTGTCCCTCCTGCTTGTGTGACAGTCTATCAATCCATGCCTCCATCCATCAATCCGTCCCTGCCTTCATCCATCACACTGACAAGTGTCAGACTGAAGCAGTCAGGGGTACTTCCTCCATTCCCACCCCTCCGCTGCAATGAAACAAGGGATGATGACAGATAACATGGGGTCAAGGAGAATCCAAACACACACTTGCACACATACAGTGTGCCGACGAGGCTCTTAGCTGGATTTGCAATGAGCTGCATTTGCATTTTCGGTAGCAGAAGAATGCATATGCAAATGCAGACAATGCTGATAACAATCAAAGGGCACCTTCCCCTCCATGTCTCCTCCTCCTCGTCATTCCCACTTTTTTTTCTTCACCTCTTTATCTCTTGCTCCTTGTCAGTCTCTTTTTCTCCAGTGTTTTCTCTCTCCCCCTCAGCCTTCCCCTTTCCTTTGCATTCTACAAACAGCTGATTTGAGTGTAATTATCCGTCTTTTCAAGCAAGTAGAATATTAATGGGACCCCACACACTTCTGCTCAAGTTTCCACCGTATGTTATCGCTGGATCTCAGTTCTGTGTTTTTGTGACCTCCCATTTTTTACTGGTCTTTGCACTTGCCTCTGTATCATGGGGTTAATGATGGGTTAATGATGCCCTCATGGGCTCTTATTCCAGGTCACCAGCACTAAACTCCTCTGTCCGAACCAGACCTGAGGAAGACACAAAAGGCTACAGAAAGCAGGGAGAATAGAGATGTGAGAGGGTGCTGACAGAAGTTTATGGCTTCAAATAGCATTCATCCTCTGTGAGGCAGGAAGAGAGGATGGTTCATAGACAAAGGTAGCATTCTGCTTTCTGGCAGGGGATGCTTTAATCAGCCTTAAAGTCCCACTCCAATATATGTGATGTTTTTGTTGTTATTAACGGGTTAACAAGTGGCATTTTTTTGGAGGATATATATAAAGAAAATTGAACAATACAAGTCAATTTTTTAGTATTTTGTCGGTCAAATAGTTGTGAATCAGAAAATGAAAAAATTCTGTTGGAAAAAGCTTGTAGTGGGGATGTATACGCTAGAGTGAGTGGACCACGACCTCACTGATCTGCTCTATTCTGATGTATCTACATACAGACAAATAGATCTATGCATGTCTTTGTTTTCCTCATCCAAGCTGGCATCTGACTCAAATCTGTACGGCTGGATAACTCCAATATTGCTCCCCATTTTTTTTGCACTGGTCATGTCAGGTTGTGGTTCTGAAGGGTTGTAAGCTAGCAGGAGAGTGTGTAAGCAAAAGGATGACGGGAAATGAAGGCCCACAACTCGCAAGCGAATTTCTGATGAGCTCCTGCCGCTCTACAGAAACTGTGTTCTAGAAAACGACACAGGTTTATGATTTTGGCTAAAA
This sequence comes from Oryzias sinensis, assembly GCA_037389245.1. Taxonomy (NCBI): domain Eukaryota; kingdom Metazoa; phylum Chordata; class Actinopteri; order Beloniformes; family Adrianichthyidae; genus Oryzias; species Oryzias sinensis. The sequence continues at coordinate 22,937,065 of CM074494.1, forward strand.
ACGCCATAATCATGAATAAAAGATAGATGAAAAGATGATTGGAGTTGGACTTTAACGTTCTCAACAGCTTAAATAATTCTCCTCTAGGTTGGTGAATTACCTATCTTTCCTGCAGCTCTTGATGCAAACAAAAGAACGGGCACTACAGCTTCAGACGAAAATGTTGCATTGTCACTCTTGATATTCCTGATACTCTCAGATGATAGGCAGTCTTATCAGCTGTAAATGTGTTTATGAATTTATAGCTTTCTGGTTCCCTCATCTGGTATCAGTGTGGCGGAATGACACATGGCAGCTTTCTAAAGCTTTCTCTTGGCTTGACTCTCACACAGAAGACGGGTTTGGAGATAGAGCAAGCCCGCGAGAGATATCGAAGCCACACGGGCCGATAAGTGGAGGTCGAGTAGGAAGTGCGAAGGGAGCAAATGGGAGAGATTGTGAAACGTGAAAGGGAGGCCAAATGAGTGTGTGAAAGAGCAAATCTGCAGAGACTCACACAAATGGGGCAGGATGGTTGGTCTGAGGAGATTACAGAGGAGACTTCCTCCTTCTCATTTACTGATGAGAGCGTCGTAAAGCACACTGACACATCTGAGCGCACGCTTCTGCGCACTCATAATTCCAACATTCCTCCCCATTCCCACAGGGATGTCTTCATCTCCCTTGGAAATTTTGAAAGGATTAAAAAAAAGATGAAGCTGGGAAAGTTGCTGAGACCGAAGGAAGAGAATGAATAGGAGCTGATGATGAAAAGAAAGGTGCTCATAAAAGACTGCAGCTGAAACAAAAGAAGGATTTCCTCCTAAAAGTAAACAGAAATAAAAAAAAAAGCTCAAACCAGCCACGCTTCCCCATCTCTTTCTCCTCACCAGTGGATGTCAAGCAGTATAATTATGCACTCATTTATTGTATTGTTGCTCTGTCAATGCATGAACTCCTCAGTACACAGAGAGAGGATTTCTCCCCCCCCCCCTTCTCCCCGTCACCCTTTCTATTTCTCAGTTGCTCCTCTTTCACATATTTAAATGTCAGTTGTGTTGGTGTGGGCTGCCGGCACAGTTTAGATTTGATGCTTTCAGCTCTTGTGTGTCTCCTCTATGTGTGGGGGGAGCTGATCATTAAATATTCTTGTAGGTGCTTCGATGCTCATCAAAATTTAAGAAAAAAAAAACATCTACCCCCCACCCCACCCCCCTTGCCTTATTTCTTTCTTTCTCTTAATATTTTGCAAGTCCAACAGAGAGATGTGCTGAATAAAAATGGGTTCACTCCTTTCCAGCTTTTCCTTCAGGGGATGATAACTGTATTAGCCTGACAACTTAGTGTTGACAGTACCTTGCAGTCTGCCCTTAAGGTAGGCATTTTTTTATAGTGACTTTTGTTGATTTTAGGAATGTCAGAGCAAAATTTCAAGAAAAAAACTTGTGGTGACTCCTTTGCTGCAGGATTTCAAAATGACTGGAAACGGAACCTTTGAAGGGTTCAACATTAAGCTCACCAGAAGTGTTAAATAATGCAACATCTATCTGTGAACATCTTGCATATCTTGCATCTTGCAGATGCTTTCTTTTTTTTTTTGCATCCATGTAGTGTTTGAAATGCATCAGCCGGTTGCTGCCTGTACACAGCTGAACCACCAATCTCCAACAGTTGACTCAAGCAAGAGAAGTGCTTCTTTAAAGTAATGTTGCTCAAGAAGACATGAAACGTTGTACTCTAAACACTTTATCAAGTAAGAATACAAACCTACTGGTGAAAAAAAGTCCAAAATTATTAGCAGTTTGAGGAGATAGAATTTGTATCAAATTAATGGAACCAGGTGATGGAAAAAAATATGTTAAAATGCTCATATTTCCACATATAAAAGGTTAATGGATTAAAAAGGAACATATTCTTGTTCACTGTCTTTTTTAAACATCCCATCTCTCATTGATGTTGCAGAATAAAACATGGATGCAAAATTTTAAAATCTTGCCACTATGTTGATAAAATGTGGCCACAATATCAAATATTTAATGAAGTTTAATCCCTTTGTTAAATTCACAACACTAAGTATTTACTATTTCTGAGTTTTTAATAAAGTTGTACACCTAAATAAATGTTTTTTATTTAATCCTGTACATATTAAAATCACATCTCTTTATGGCTGACAGTTTGCAGCAGAAGCAAAGCCAAAGCTAAACTATTTTGGCAAGACATAGCAGCAATATTTTTGCCGTCCAATACAATGTTTTTACACAATGTTTTGGCGTTTTGTTTCTAAAATAAATGGTAAAGATAATTCAAACAAGCGTGGATTCAAACAAATTGAAAATTTGTTCTAAAAATCAACCTAAAAAAACACACTTATCCATACTGGTAAAGGGACCACCAGGAGCTATGAGAGGTCTAGTGCCTTCTGATCTTCTGATCACTATGCATTGGCTTTCTCTATAAACATTGCTACTTAAGGAAATATAGCTGAATAAATAAATAGACGGCAGGCAGGCAGGCAGACAGGCAGACAGACAGACAGACAGATATAACTCATTGCTACACACCTAAAAACTTAATTGTGGTGATGAATGATCAAAAAGACTGCTATCAACCTGGGAAAAAATGGAAAAATTAAGCATAAGTTCAGACATTTTTGTGTGTGTTCCATAATCATTTAACAGGTACAAAGATACCAAACAGTCTACTACAGAGTTGTTACTCCTCATTATATTAACTGGTGGGTTTATGTAGATCAATTTTAGGTATAAAAACAAAGAAATATTCAATAAAAACATACATCAACTATATTTAAGATATTAATTCTTAAATTGATTAGGAAAAAAATAAAATAAAATGACCCTATCTTCTCGAGATTATAATTGCTCCTAATCATAAATAGACACATTTGCCCTAATGCGTACAGCACATGTGACACAGTGAATCCATTTAATAAGATTGTTAAACAGAGTTTGAATAATTGTTTAAAAGGGAGAGGGGAAAAAGCAAACAAGTATAATCCTACCTATGTTATGTTTTAGTTAACTTTTTTTTACATATATAAAAAAAATCCATTTTATAACATCCATTAAAATGTATTAATATTTCTTCAGTCCAAGTGCAGATTATTCATCAAGTAGCAAAAATGAAGATCTTATTGATTTTCAATAGAGGATATTATTACACAGTTGCAGAATCAAAATTGCTCATTAGACATGACAGATTTTTACACATTTGTATGAACACATTTTCAGAAACCGTGTTGTTAGCTTTTCCCCATCTCCTGCTTCACCTACAAAAATGTTTATATTGATTGTGGAGTTTTCTGAAAAATTTGTTTTTTTTTTCTTTCTCCAGTAAGTCTGATTTTGTGTCAAATTTAATTACAAACTTTTGTTATAAAAGTGTCTTCCCTTTTTCTGTAGCCTGTTCAGCTGGTTTCTACAAAGCCAAATCCTCGGACATTGGCTGCTCCAAGTGTCCTCCCCACAGCCACTCGCTCAGAGACGGGGCTAATGTGTGTGACTGCCACTCAGGATTCTTCCGTGCAGATGCTGACCCTCCCTCCATGGCGTGCACCCGTAAGAACTCAGCCTCAGACATGCACAAACAGTTAATGCAGAACAGAAAACAGTTTGTGTCCATGCGTGCCTGTGCATTTCTCACAAATAAAAAGAAGAATAGTCATTGTTCCCCGACTGTCTATCTCTTCCTAACAGAGGGAGATAGAAACATGTCTGAATGCCACCCCTGTTTCATGATCTCATTACTTATGACTAAGCCGCCATCTACATCCTGTCTGGTAGTGATAACTGAAGGCACTAAGAAGTGAATAAATGTCTTCACTTTTTCCCTAAGTCTGTGCAGCAGATTTGAAAACCTTGCTCTGTGTGTCTTAAACTTAATTATGTCTATATACAGCACATGGTTTCCTTGGCCTGGGAAAAATGGAAACACACTTGTGCAAACTCTTGCACACACAAAAATGAAATGCCACAGACCAAAACAACCCAACCACTAAAAACATTTCTAGACCATATACTTTCAAATGTAATGCCAGACGTACACACATCAAGCTATGAACATCCCAGCTAAACTCGCCACCCTTTCTCCCACAGTTTTTCCATCCTTGGTATGTTTCGTAAATGTTTTCTTTACCGTTGTCTTCCTCAGAGCCACCATCAGCTCCACAGCAGCTCATCTCTGTGGTGAATGAGACATCGGTGGTCTTGGAGTGGACCCCCCCTCGCCGCCTTGGAGGAAGGAGCGACATCGGTTACAACGTGGAGTGTCTCATCTGTCAAACTGGGCAGTCTGAACGTCGGCCTATCGAAAGGAACCGGACGGTCCCCCAACCTGTAGCTCAGCAGCACGGCGTGGGGATGCAGTCAGACCAGGGGATTGTTGGACCTGAGGTCCAGCTGGGCCGAGGGGTCTTCCAAAGGCCCGGCTCCAGCTCCACCCCCATCTCCAGCTGTCTGCCCTGCACCCCAGATGTGCACTTCTCTCCCAGCCAGACCGACCTGCTGACCACCAAGGTGGTGGTGAGCGAGCTCAGGGCCCACACTCACTACACCTTCATCGTCTATGCGCGAAATGGGGTCTCCCAGGCTAGTGGATCAGGGGCTGCGCAGAGTGCATCTGTCAGCGTCACAACAAACCAAGCTGGTGAGTGTGAGAAGTGTATGCGTGTGAAATATGTGTCATACTGTTGACTCAGGTAGCAAAACAAAATCTGCTAATAGATTAAATCTGTAAGTGGGTCAGCTGAATAAAACACACTACTACAGGGAGATGAGGTCCCAGAAGTAATGTTCAAAACTGTGGAAGCATGAAATACACAAGGTCAGTTTTTGAGTTTATGATGAAGGTTAGTTACACCCTGAAACACGTTAACAATGCAAAACAGCAATTCTTCATTTCTCCCATTAAATGAAGTATTAATCCCATTTGTGAAAAAAATGTTATTATTGGCAAAATTGGACATAATTGTTTTTAATCATTTTGGTAATGTGCACAAATTCATAGACTTAAAAAAAAGATATCTTTTGGGTCTATGAATTACATTAATGTTGCCATACTTATTTTTCTGCTCTCCTATACATAATAACTCCTGTAATGGTTCACTGGATCCTTTCAAAAGAACATCAAAAACTGATATAAACAATAAGTCTTTGATTCCAGTAGGAAATAAGACTCTGTTGAACTGAGCAAAATATACACAAATTGCTCGCAAAGCCAAACATAATTTGTGCAGCCTTTTCCATGTCTCAGCACTTAATCAAAAAGATGAATGAAAAATCACCATATTTTATGAAGTGTTTCATTTCAGTTGTAGCTGGCATGTGGTGAACCTCACACGTGGTCTCTATTAGTTTTAAGCTTTGCTCTTGATCTTTTTTTTTCTTTGTTTTCCGTGCTGTTAACTTCTCAACTGTCACTGCTTTAAGTCTTCACGGTGGCATTTGGAAACCGGGACACCTGCTTAGCTCCCGGTTCCCCAGGGGAAATAAGTTGCAGCGTGAGCACAGCATGAAAGCTTGCCTGGGATGTGTCAAGTCCAACCTGCATAACCATATGGTCCAATATCACATGAACAGCCTCAAAGGGAGGACAAAGATGAGAAGAGTAAAATAGAAGAGAGGGGGAGAAGAAGGAGGTTAGCGAAGAGATGTGGGTCACTTCTCAGCTGCATTAGGTCAGTGGGATTGATGACAAAAAGGCTTGTTCAGGGATACTCAGGGAATATCATCGGTCGCCACGATGCCCAATACGGAATGGCATTGTACATACAAGCTGTCAAAATGTCAGTGTTTTATCTCTAATAATCGGTCGCTCCCCTCCAGCTCCTTCCCCGGTGTCATCCATCCAAGTCACTGATGTCACAAGACACCGTTTGTCGTTGTTATGGCAACAGCCGGATCGACCCAACGGGGTCATCCTTGAATACGAGGTCAAATTCTACGAAAAGGTGAGAGTGGCATTCGCTCAGCTCTGGATGTCGATATTTTAGCTTGCTGCTTGTTAAAGGTGGACTGTCAGTGACAGAAAAAAGCTCTTCTTTTTGTTCTGTCACACCAGGATCAGAGGGAGAGGTCTTATCGCATAATCAGGACCTTCTTACAGAGTGTCGATGTCACGGGTCTCAAGCCCCTCACTGTTTATGTATTCCATGTGCGTGCACGCACAGCTGCTGGATACGGAGAGTACAGCTCTCCCTTTGAATTCTCCACCAATTCAGGTATCAAGTAAGCAGTGATCAAGAAGTCCGTTAACAATACGTTTGTTTGAAAATGTGTGTTCTCTATATTAGATCCCTTTCCTCTGATTGGAGAAGGAGTCAATTCCGCCTTCCTGCTGCTGTCGATCAGTGGAGTTGGACTTTTGGTGTTGATTTCTGCTGTTGTCTTTTTCATCAGTCGCAGGTACACACACAAGCTCACCTTTAAACCTGCTACGTCTTCTGTTTAATACTGGATTTATTGGTTCCCACCAGAATTTGCTTCTTCAGATAGTCAGCTACGTATACTTGTCAATTGAAGAATCGGAACTCTAACTGTACCAAAGAAAAATCAAGCCTGAGGGACTCAGTTTGTTTGAAAATGAATCCTGTTGTGGTCATTCACAGCGGCATTGCAGATTGGCTATCACGTAGGGGTGTAAAAATTCCTTTTTACAAAAATTCAATTAAAATAATAATTTGTGGTTGCGGATGGGATTCATATTCGATTTTGGTTTATTGTGAATGATCAGATTAGATTACGATTCACTGACCTAAAATAGATCCAGGACATGTTTAGCCAAAAATTCAAACAGTGTGACTCAGAGATAAATACCTGGTACTGAACTATGCAGCTTAAAATTTTTCAAGATTCCTTGTATTTCGTACAAGATAATCAAGTGTAAATAAATATGTGTACAAACAATGAAACAAGAAATAATAGCAAATGCATTCACATTTTATTTTCACTGTTTTTCCACATAAAATTGAAACCGAACATTATTAGGACATTTTACCACACTGTATGGCAGGGGTGGGCAAACTACAGCCCGTGGGCTGGATCCGGCCTGCCTCCATGTTTGGTCCGGCCCACTGAACAATATCAGAGACCCATGTTTTGTTTTGTTTTTTTAATCTGGCCACACGATCAAGACACGCATAGAACGTGACATTTTATTCCACCCTTCTCAAGTCTGTGCTCCAACCTGAACCCCTCTAAAATCCCTGTCAAATGGAACAGAAGAATGTCTTCCCTTTCTAAGTCACAGTTTGTCTTTTGCGGTTTAGCTCACTATTTTAGAGTGATTATGCTGCTTTTTTCAAACAGCGTACCCTGTTCTGTGTCCTGATTGGCTGGAGACCTTGTCAATTAATATCCTCCGTGCCGTGTCTCCTGTACAGAAACTTTTCAGATCTACAGAAATTTTGATCGATCAGATCTTTTTTTTTTTCATTTTAAGATCCTGGACCTAATTTCTATGAAGGTTTGAGAATTTAAACAAGAGAAAAGGGTTGAAATGTTCACGTCTGTCTGAGAAAAGTGTATTTAGGCAGTGAGGAGTTTTACTGCCATAAAGGTCTGTAATCAGACTCTGTGGATTTCACCGATCACGGTTATTTTTAGGACGTAACTTCTGCAAAAAATGAGGGACTGGTGAAAAGGTAACGCAGATATATGTGTAGCTGCAGCAGAAGACATAGAAATTAGTTTTTTTTTTCATTATTACTGGATGAGAAACAGACGTGCAGGACCTAGCTGCTCAGTTTTAGCGCAAACTGTGAGACGAGGATCCACTATTTAATGTTTTTTAATATATCAGTATATTTTTTCAGGACTTTTTGTCGTTAAAAATCACAGAGACTTATTTGGTCATCTTTTTTTTTCATAAATAGTGTTCTTTATTTTATTAAAAGGATCATGAATTAATACAACTGTATTATAGGGCTTTACAATAAAAGAAAGTTCAAAGTTTTAGAGAAAAAGGCTTATTGTTGCCCCTCACCAGAAAAATTTGGGGGACGCCGCTCTAGCATCCATGTGGTGTTTGAAGATTTTTTGCTTTTCATTCTTACGATCATTCAAACACCACATGAACGCAGCATTTCTTTAAGTTTTACACGAGGTACATCAAACCTTTGGTAAAAATTGGCTCTAAAATGAGAACAAAAGTTTTAACTTAAAAACTCTAAAATGCTCTGTTTGAAAAATGTAATTTTCAATCCAAATGTTTTGATCCAGATTGTTATTTCTGTCTCACTCCACGCATCTGCTCCTGGTCCGGCCCTTCTATCCAACTTTAGAACCCTATGTGGCCCGCGAGTTGAAATAATTGCCCACCCCTGCTGTATGGTCACATGACTTCGCCAAAGTTAAAGTGTTACCACACATTGGACTGGAATGATGGACTAATCATTTTTTGCTGCCATCACATATGTGTTGTTTGCTGTGATGCACTTGGTCGTTTTTACATTATAGTAAAATAAGCCTACTGTACCTTAATCCAAATGGTATTTTCCATTATCAATTGTAATCGATTTATTTTCTTTTTAAATGATTTTATAATGAAATGGATGAACTCGATTTGATTAACAACTTACCTCAGATAGATCGATCTGGTTGGATCGCAGGAATAAAAATGTATTTATAGATTAAGTTAATTAATCGTTACAGTCTTACTATCCACACTCTATAAAAGAAACTGTCTGGTATTTATTGCAGAAAAAAGGAGTCATGTAATAGCTCTAAATGGCCCTATTTTAAGTTTTTTTTCTTGTTCAAGAAAGTAAACCATAGAGAGCAAGTGATGTAAGCCAGCTGCATTTCTCATTCAGATCGTCATATTGTGATTATCAGAGGACTAGAGAGACCAACTGTTTCTCTTCTTCATTCTTTTTTTTTCTTATTGGTCAATGCTCGTTTCAGACAAAAGCTGTTTTGACTTTATGTTAAAATTCCAAGTGGCTTTGTCTGCTCTCAAAAGTACAGTACGAAAGCAATTCAGACCAAATGACTGTGATTTTTTTTTTTTTTTAATTCTCTGCCCATGTGAACTGAGTCCGCCAGATAATTCTAGTGTGAAAGCCCCCCAAGGTTCCCATGAGGACAACTGACATTGCCAAGAGCGCAGCTTTACCAGCAACTACTACTTCTCAACAAATTGACACACTGGGCTTGCACAAAACTAATGGCTGTCTTACCGTTGTGTTGGCAAATAACGTGTGTGTAACCTGGGGTTTCTGTTGGGGATTAGAGTGGAGACAGTAATAATCTCTTTGTCCCTGGCTTGTCATTACTGTCTTCCGTGGAGCGGTGTGTGCGTTAGCATCCACCGCCGCGCACTCTCACAACCATGCGCAGCTGCCCACAAACACGCACACCTGCTCAGCCACAAAGGTGTTTTTTGACAGTTTCTTTGTTTAATAGAAAAACACCTTTTATCTCTTGCTACCTGAGGCATCATCCCCGCTTCCTGCTCAGCCTGAAATGCTTTCATCTGGTCGTTGTGTTCCTCTTTGCAGCCCGTCACTCTCTGTTCTCTTTGTCATTGCCTTCTGTTACTTTGAATCCCTAAAAAACCAATAAAAAAAAGAGGAAGAAAACAAAAAGTTCAAAACTGTGGAAAACCTAAAATCTTCAGGAACAGTCCTAAGCTGCTCTTATGCAAGCCTGCTTCAGAGCTTTCAGTGTGTTAAAGATCCTCTTTATTTATCAGGAGAAGCAAGTACAGCAAGACAAAGCAGGACTCGGAGGAGGAGAAGCATCTGAATCCAGGTGCAGTATGCATGTGCAATCTGTATTTCTGCTATTCTCCCAGGTCATTTTACTCAAATTCTACACACATTTTTTATTTTTATTTTACATAACATGAAGTTACACAATGGACATCTCTCACCCTCCTCTGCAATCCTCCTGCTGCTCCTTCACTCATTGTCCTTTTCCACCCCCCTCTCATGGCAGGAGTTAAAATCTACGTGGATCCATTTACCTATGAAGACCCAGATCAGGCCGTCCACGAGTTTGCCAAAGAGATAGATGTCAGCAGTATTCACATCGAGAAGGTTATTGGCATGGGTAAGCCAGGCTGTGAAGCTAAAACATACAAACCCACACACACAGTTACTTGGCGATGACACCACCATTTGTTGGCCGCGTGTAGGAGAGTTTGGGGAGGTGTGCAGCGGCCGGCTCCGTGTCCAGGGTAAGAGGGAGACCTACGTCGCCATCAAAAGCTTAAAGGCAGGCTATTCGGACAAACAGAGACGGGACTTTATGTCAGAGGCCTCCATCATGGGACAGTTTGATCATCCCAATATCATCAGGCTGGAGGGTGTTGTTACAAGATGTAAGTATAGTTTATGTAGTTCATGTTTATGTATGGGATTTATTCCAATAACGATCATTTTTTTAAACATGACTAGGCAAGCCGTTGATGATCATCACTGAATACATGGAAAACGGATCCCTGGACGCATTTCTCAGAGTATGCACTGACTTTCTTAAAGAAAACAACTAAATCCCTAGTTTAAAACAGTGTACTGGACAGCTAGCTGTGTTCCGAGGTTAACGTGGATTATGTTCTTATTTTAGAAACATGATGGCCAGTTCACAGTGATCCAGCTGATAGGCATGCTGCGCGGCATCGCCTCAGGTATGAAGTACCTGTCAGACATGAACTACGTACACAGAGACCTGGCAGCTCGAAACATCCTGGTAAACAGCAACCTGGTGTGCAAAGTGTCAGATTTTGGCCTAAGTCGAGTTCTGGAGGACGACCCTGAGGCGGCTTACACAACAAGGGTGAACACAAGAACACAAAGCTGAATTTCAGCGATATTGTAGTAAACTCTGACGCAAATGCTTTATTGCTCACATAATCACTGCTCCTGTGTTTCAGGAAGCCACTGGATCTTATCTTTCCCCCGGAGGGAAGATTCCCATCAGATGGACAGCTCCTGAGGCCATCGCGTACAGAAAGTTTACCACAGCCAGTGATGTGTGGAGTTACGGTATCGTCATGTGGGAGGTGGTTTCTTATGGAGAGAGACCATACTGGGACATGAACAACCAGGATGTGAGTCACTTGAAACTATTCAATTTGTAAAACTTCTTTAATCCTCACTCTATTACTGCATTTTATTGAAGTGGTTTACCCATAAAAATTGATTTGGTGTTTTTATGTTCTTGTGGTCTTTCTCTGATGATGGAGGACATAAATAAAAAGGATTTAGCTCATAAATTACATCTCTGAGTATTTCTATATTCAAATTGTTGTGAATTAGGACCAGATGAAAAAATGCCTTTGGAAAAAGAGCATCTTTGTGGCATAGAAAAGAGGCCACAAGCTCCCTGCTCCACATCACTCTGCAATAGGGAGTGGAAAGGGGGCGGGGTTGCTCCCCACCAATGGTCCCGCCCACAACTCAAAGGCGAGTTTCTAATAAACTCCTGCTTCTCTGCAGAAAACTAGAAAATGACACAGATCTTTTCGTTTTGGTTAAAAACAAATAAAAGACCACTGGGAATGCTTTTCTAATAGATCAAAAGAGGACCAAAAGGACCTTTAAAAAATGAAAACCCTGTACGTGTATCATGTTTCTTTCAAAACAAACTGTGAGCATGCTGTTCAAAACGTACAGTATCAGGAATAAGGATCTTTTAGTGAGCTATTTTTCATCAGGAATCAATATGAAGCTGCAGGAAATGCTGTAAGAAGTTAAACTAGTGGTGTATCCAATGGGGGAAGATGTTAGGCTGCACTTTGGATCCAATAGCCTTTCTGTGTGCAAAAAAACACACTTGCTTGAGCTTGACTTGTGTGTCTGTAAAGGAGATCTGACAAAAAAGGTTGATATTTTGTTGCAGAAAATTTAGTTAAAATGTGTTTTCTTAATATATGTGGCAGAATGTGGCAGTCTTTAAGAATTATGTGGTGTATCTGTGTCTCAGGTATGCAACCTACATTGACTAAAATAGTGTCTTCACATGTCATTCATTTATTGTAACAACTGAACCTTAAGAGAGTCAAATGACCCCCTTTTTAGAAAAAAGTGTGTATTTTCTTTCTTGTAAGAACGTGAATGCAAACGTATTTACAGAATTTGTTTTTTAGAATTTGTCAGTTAATTCTGGGGATCTGTTTATGATGTGTGGAAGAGAACATAGACAAAAAGGGAATCACTTTTTTAGAAGCCAAGTGTCATTGATTTTATTTAACTCTAACCCTTCCCTCAGGTGATTAAAGCGATAGAGGAGGGGTACCGACTGCCTGCTCCCATGGACTGTCCGGTGGTGCTGCACCAGCTCATGCTTGACTGTTGGGAGAGGGAGCGAGCAGAGAGACCCACCTTCAGCCAGATACTCAACATGTTGGATAAACTCATCCGCAATCCTGGGACCCTGCGTCGCACAGGAGGGGACAGGTAAGTCGGATGCATTTGTAAAAGAAAACCTCTAATTTAGATTTATATGCAAAGTTCTTCATCAAAATTATGACTGCATGCTAACATTTCCGTCGGCTTTCACAGATCTCCGGGCACACTTTTAGAGTCTGGTGTGGGCTCAGGAGTTTGCGTGTCTGTCATTCCTGAGCTGTGTTTGCCACAGTGGACTTTGTGTGAGTGGCTGCAGTCCATTGGGTTGGAGCGGTACAGAGACACCCTCGCAGCAGCAGGTTACACCAGCCTGGACAGTCTCCTGGCTCTCACACACCAGTAAGAGCATTATCCCTTTCAGTGAAGACTAAAGCTTAACAGACACTTTTGTTCTGGCTAACATTACAATTCAAGCAGATACCGAACCCCAAAGCAGGTCTAAGTCACCATTATTAAGTGTGCGCAAGTTTTCTCAAAACCAGAGATTACTGCTAGAACATAACAACTGACCTTATCCTTTAAATATTGTGTCTGACCACATGTGTGTCTGCCTGTGCATCTGCAGGGAAATGGACAGACTTGGAATAATCACACCGTCACATCAGGACATGCTTATTGCCAGCGTGCAGCAAGAACTGTTGTCTCGAATGCAGCACATGCAACACTCCATGGTCCCGGTCTGAGCTGATGGACGGACTCAGACCTGCACTGACAAAAATATCATTTACCTCATCTGTGCACTTTAGAGGGATTTCTCACTGGTGGAAAAAGACAAGGAAAGAAGCAAAATAAAAGAGAGAAAAACAAGATGCGCAGACACAAAAAAGCAGCACTTTTCTGAACTTCCATCGTGTGGAGTTTGCTATGGACCAGGATCTGGACATGGCTGCAGAAGGCAATGATCTGCTGGACACATAGACTGATGGTTCTGTCTTGATCTGTTTTTTTTCTTTTTTTAATTATTTTTGGCACAATCTGACATGTGCATGAGTAGAAAGGCTTCTGTGATTCTCTTTTGCTGCTTTGACTTGAACAAAATGTGTTTTTTGTTTGCTCATAAGTCTGTGTCTGTGGGAGAGCATTGTGTAGCGGGAATGCATTCAACACGGACTCTCCCTGTTAAGATGTCAGCATAATCTAAAGTAATCCTATTATGCAAAGTCAACGAGAAAGTGGGAGTATGGGAATGTATCATTACAAGCTCTTTCTAGTTTCATCCTGACTGATTGTGCTAACAAACTGATTTGATTGTTTGTTTGTTTTTTGTTGTTCATTTTTTTGTTGGAACTCATTAAGAAATTGTTTTAGATTTAAATTAGAATGCCATTCCTACGTGTCTGTACATATACGTCTCTGACAATTAGCTAAATGAAGCCTTTTGTTTATTTATGGTCCTTTTTTTATCTAGTTTGTACATTGTAAAATAGTAAACGATGAGGAAACGTTGTAATGAGTGCCATATTGCATTGCAATAAATGCCAAACCCATCCATGCATGTTGCCTCAATTTAAACAAAGGATGATATTTGCTGGATGTTCTGTAATTAGTGTATCAAATGACATTTGAAGTGCTCTCTGTTTATGATTCCGGCAGAAGACATCATCCTCTGCGAAAGTGAGGACTTTGTCAGAGGTTCCCTTTAACAAGCCAAACAAGTCCAGAATGCCCTGCTGAAATTCTGCTGGTGTTAATCACTCTCAGTGCTGGTTTGAGACTTGCTTTCGGGAAAAGAAAGTAAGAAATTAAGGAGAGCAAATAAGGTGGGAAAGAGCTGAGGATAAAAAAGAAAAAAAAAACGGTTGGATTTTAATTCAATGAGGCAAAAATGAAGGGCGCCACTATGGCTGTCTGTCTGGTATCACATTTCTATCGGTTAAATTGGGCTGAGTTTGCATAGCAAACTTGTCGAATCAGCAAACATCTGTCTCCCACTCTCAGCTGCATGTGTGTGCATATACATATATATATATATAGAAACACACACACACACACACACATATTCACTCCAGGGATTTGATTGGAGGAAGCCTTTGATATATAAAGCAAGAGAGGATATGATCTGTTTTCTGGCAACAATGTCAATGTTTTCCAGCCTAATGAGGAGCTGCAAACACACACGAGCAAATGCACACACACACACACACACACACACATCCTCCCGGCCCCCTGCCTCCCTCTCAGTATTTCCGAATAACACACAGCAAATAAAATGCTGATGGTGGTTAATGAGGCAGATGCCTTTGAGTAAGAGACACACAGAGAAGGAAAGATGGATGGACAGAGTGGTCTTGCCTGGAGGCAATGAAACAGTCAGCTTCTGTCACATAATGAGACGCTGACCTCACCTTTTGTAGGTAGCCGTTCATGGCAATGCATCAGTGCACAGAATCCTTTTTTTTTTTTTAATGGCAGCTCTTCTAGTAGAAAAGGATTTTATGCATTCAGCAGATAAACTCTGATAACTATTTTTGACTTGGAAATAATTACTCGTGGTTTTGGAGTGCAACTGTCGGGAAATACTCTTTCAGAGCAGCGTTTGGGTGGGTGGGGCTTATACTCAACTGGAAATGTTTCAACTTTTAAGTTGACACCGAACATATATTAAAAAATGGAAAATTGAAAAGAAGAATCTTAGGGAAAATGAATTGCAGGCACATTAATCTGCTCTTCCATGACCCTATTAAGTCCCACTCTAATCATCTATTGATCTATTTTAAAAGAATTCCCAGTCCAGAGCTATTTTACTATAATTATGTCTTAAAAAAAAAAAACTGCTGTTTTCACGGACATAGTTTCTGCAGAGCGGCAGTAGTTTGTTAGTCTTGCCTCTAAGTCGTGGGCAGGAATATTGGCACAAGTAAGCCAGCCGACACTTCCCATCATCCCTTTGTTTACATGCTCTCCAGCTAGCCTACAGCCCCTCACACCCACACCCTAAACTTAATTACCTATGCGACAAAAATGGCAAGCAATATCGGAGCTATCCAGCCGTACAGTTTTAAGCCACTTCGAATGAGGAAAACGAAGACGTATTTGTCTGCAAGTGGATGCATCAGAATGGAGCAGAGCAGCAATTTTCCTTGCAGAAGGACTTTAAAAAGAAGGCAGAATGGAGTCATTGCACTGCCCAATCTGCTTTGCATCCTAAAAAGACCTCGTCAGGGTGGTGTCAGAACAATTTTCAGGGCTTCGGCGTTGGTGTGAAAAAGGCTTATGAGTGGAATGTGATAACTTTATTCCCAGCATTGTTTCACATTCAGCAATCTGTGATCAAATCCTCGGATTGTAGTAAAAAACAGCCTTCAAAAGGACCCAGTTGGAAACTGAAGCCACACTGCCTGACTGAAGGTGGTGTGGCATAATCATTTTAACCCTAAAAGACACTCTCCTTACATTCAGAAGGGCAGATCAAATTGAATTTTTCTGTCTTCGTGTCACAGTGGGAGGTGATTGTGGGTTTTTGTCCTCAGATTAGGGCGGGTATAGAATTGGCTAATCCTGCTCGCGCTTCCATGTGGGAGTGGCAGTGGGGTGTCTTTGCTGTGCGACCAGCTGTAAACTAATGGGTGCGAGATTGGGCTTCGTACGGGGGCACGCTCACTCACACATAGATGGAGGCACCCTGCTCACAGTCTAGGTTTGTTTCAGGATTAAAAGCATCACCTCAATAACTGACATAATGCCAGAGGCATTCCCACGGTAAGCCCGAGGAGGGTGACTGTCTGTCTGTATGCTGTGGGTGAGGGTTCAGTGATCAGCATGTGTGTGTATGGGGTTTTATTTCAACAGAAACAGCAGATAAGAGTTTAAACAAAGGTTTAAAGCAGAATAATCCACAAACACCTTAACACACTTTTTTAGATGATGGCGCTTTGAGTCTGTTCTCAAAATCTTGCATCCTGCTTTGTTTTTGTCCATATTTTAATAACTCGATTGGCTTAGCAGATTCAGGTGACTAAATACCCACATCACACACTCAGAGACACACAAGCTCCCCCACAGTCCCAATAGAGAAGCAGCTGTCCAAGTTGGCAGGCCATGCACCTCTCATTATGCTGGTCAGTCACTCGTATCCTGGTTTCCTTTCCTCTGCTTCTGCTGCTGCTGCTGCTACTGGACAGGTAGCATCTGACACACATTAGCCTGCTATTAATGACTTCTGCTGCAGCCATTATCAAATACTTAGGTGGAAGCATGTCCCGTGATGGCATTTCTCCAGTGACACACATCCAAAGCTCTTTTTTAATCTAAATTTCTGCAAGCAAAGCATGTTTTTGCAGGGCAAGGGTGGGTTTTTCGCTGGTGTGAAAGCTGTGTCAGCTACTGCCATTTACTTAGTTGTGTAGGAGAGGGACCCATAGCAAGAGAACTAGGTTGGTAATTTTTTTCTTGTTGTAGACTTAAAGATAGCTAAACTGCGAAAGGTGTCGCTAATTTATACATTTTTAATAAAAAGGAACACTTTGCTGTGCTCTTGACTAAAAGCTACAATGTTTGCCAAGAAAAAGGCAAATTCAAGAGACACCAAGCTGTTTACCTTTGAAGTCCCCAATCATCTTTTGATGTATTTTAAATTATGATATGCCATTTTTAGGCTAGATCAAAAAAGCTGTGTCGTTTTCAAGGACATAGTTTATGAAGAGTGGAAGTGGTTCAAATTGGCCTCTGAGATGTTGGCGGGAACGTTGGCATGGAGTAAGCCTGCCTCCACTTCCATCATCTATTTTTTTTTATACTCTCCCGTTTGCGGCCCCCTGACATTACCAATGCAACAAAAATGGTGAGCAATATTGGAGCTTTCCAGTCGTAGAGTTTTGAGCCAGATGTCAGCACGGACAAGGAAAACAAACATGTACATAAATCTATTTGTCTTCAAGTGGATGCATCAGAACGGAGGGGAGCAGGAAGCTTGTGACTTGCCATTGTAGGTTCACACCTAGAGGCTTTTTCCAACTCTGCTTTTTTGTCTGCTCCTGATTCACAGTGATTTGATCAAAGAAATGCTTAGATATGTAATTTTAAGATACATTTTCTTTTTTAAGTGTCCTCCACAATCAGAAAAATGCCAAAGTAACCTGTTAAAAACACCATTTTCATCTCACTGGATCTTTAAAGCTGAAAACCAGAAAGCACACTGTGTTTGTATTTCCGATCACAGACCTATTCTATTTTTCTTCAATTTTGCTTTCACCAAGATCCGAGGTGAAAAATCTTCCATTTACAATTCCCAATCAAAGCCACTTCAACAAATTAAATAGGAGAGCAGACCTCATTCCAATATCAGCATGAGAGACATGACGACTCCATCGCATTCGATTTAAAGTCATGTGAAGAGGGAATGATAGCTAAACTCTACAAGAGCACAACAGGATGAGAATGAGCTGGAGGAAATAAGAAGGTATGCAATTTTTTTAGTGTGTTTTTACTGAAGCTGGGCTGTTTTCTGTAGATCTAAAAGCCTCTCCACCATGTGGCAGTGACATTTTCGCAGAGCTCCTGGTTTAAAAGCCCTCTGCAGAAACACCAGGCTTCATTTGTTTTCCGCACCATCAGCCTGACTAAAGCCCACAAGTGACTGAACAGAGATGTATAGATGCATAAGACAGAACCACACTGTCAGACACAGTTTTGTCCTTCATCAACCCACCATTCCTCTATTTCCCCTTCATCTCATTAAGGAAGGATAGATGATCAATAAAGGAGAAGCAGTAGGAGGGGATTAGGATTAGAAATCGATGGCTTTGTTTTCTTGAGTCTGCCAAAGATAAACACTGCCTTAAGACACCGACGGTCTTTCACGTCTATTCACATACATGTAAGAGGGCATGCATTCTCCCTGCGTGGACAGACAGACATCTGGTAACAGCTTCTCACACTGAGTTAAAAAGAGATGCTTCGATTCTTTCATAGCGCTTTGAAACAAAGGGGGGATGGGCTCTGATCCAACTTCAGGAATTTTCTGCAGCAACATTCAGCCAAGACTTCATCTAAGATCCCAGGTGATGACATTCTGCACTCAAACTGTTCAATATCCTGCACAGATGTATCCTAGGAACTGTTGAAGCACACACACGGAGCAGTGTGTGGGAGAGTTTTTACAGCAGCGATCAGAGACCGACTGCTGCTTCACATCAAGTCCCCTTTTCAGGACTCTGAGAATAGCTGCAGATGACTGATGGAGAGACAGTATAACAAGCTGGCTAAAAGAAGTGATGCTCCTAAAACCCTGAGTGGGCTGCAAGGAGTGAGGCAAGGCATTCTGGGAAGGTGAGGCTTCACCTCCCACACAGGGTTTCTGAAGCATAACCCCCCTTCCGCTTTGATGTGTCTCTGCGTCCTCTTCCCTTTCTTTTCACGTGCAGACACACAAACCGAACACTCACCCTGTTTGTTGTGGCTTTCGCCCCTCTCTCCTTTGAAAAGAACAAAGGCATCTGTCTGTGTTCCCTGCAGATGAAAGCTCAGCTTTGAGATGACCCATTCACCCCCGCTGCAGGTGCCGCCACTCCACAATTTTTCTTTAAATTCCATTTCATTTTGCAAAGGTTATTATCACTTGCCGATGCTAATGCGTTCCCTTTTTGTCCCACAATTGTTTCTCTATATTTTTTTTAATAATAATGATGGCGTTCACAGTCACAGGTGCTGCAAGCAGGCTGTGGGGGGTGGGGGGCAGTGGGGGACTAACAAAGACATTCATTTCTTTTCAATAGATCTGATGTCTGTGAAAGTGTGCTGTGCCAAACCCCTCACAAGGCACCATGGGGGCCAGATGCCACTGTTCCACCTTTGCTTTCTAGTCCTGTGTCATGTAAACCAGGCATGTCCAAAGTCTGGCATG
The DNA here is from genome assembly GCA_037389245.1 of Oryzias sinensis. Lineage (NCBI taxonomy): Eukaryota > Metazoa > Chordata > Actinopteri > Beloniformes > Adrianichthyidae > Oryzias > Oryzias sinensis. The sequence goes on from CM074494.1 coordinate 22,956,252, forward strand.
CGGGCAAAATCCAGCTCACTTTCAAATTTCTACTGGCCGCAGGCTCCTGTCTTAAAATCAACAATATGTGGCCTCCAGCCCTTTCTAAGAACTACAGTATTCTTTATTGTGATTGGCGGATTTACGTTATAAGCTGTTGTAAACATGTGGCTGTCTTTTGGTATAATAGGTGTAAAGTTTCACTAGTTTGACTTATTGCGTTGAAATTGTTATTCTGCTGTTAAAACATCAGGAGTCGGCGTGTAGGAGCCAAACTGTGCAAATATTGTTTGTCCTGTTGGTGTCACCTTGATGGGAACCGACGTGTTAACTACAGGTGCAATCTGTCATTGGAGGTGATTTGATCCGAAGGAGCAAAGGCTTTACGGCCATTTCCACAAAGTACCGTAAAAGAAATGTATTTGTAAGATATGGCTCTTTTTTTTTTTTTTACTTGCAACAGTTTTCAGAGCCGTGAATCTTTTGTTATGAAGTTTTCTGAATGCACCAACCATTTCAGGACATGAGGCCAACACCACCACCACAGCTCAAACATTGGACTGAGCTACAACAGTCATGTTCTTCTAAAATCAGACTTCTGAAAAAGCACACTCATGCACAGCAGCTCGAAAAACATCTGCTTAATTCCTTTACACATGTAAATACTCATCCTGACTTTGCACAATGCACAATGCAATGCATTACAAGTATCCATAGTCCAAATGCAAAAATGCAATTGTATGTTACATACTGAAGCATTTTGCCAGCAGTCTGTCAAAAGGTTGAAGTTTTTATTAGGATTTTTAATATGGAATTTTCCTTTATCCTCTCATTTGTGCGCTCACTCTGGCACTGCAAAATTGCCTGGATACAAAATCGTTCTCACCCTGTGTGTGCTGTTATTGTGCATTCAACAATAAAGAAATAGCAAAACCTTTTTATTTGAAAGGGAAAATATTCTGGACACATATGAATAGATAAACAGTATTTTAACTGCATTTTTAGAAATGGATAACCCCACATTTCAGGAATTGTGACAAGAAAAGGAAGAAAATATTATTTTAAAAATTATTCTATGCATTACGGAATGGTATCTTCGTGTCTTAATACTTAAAAAAAATGTTTCAAAAAGTGAACCTGTCGAGGGTACAGGTGATGAAGAAGGTCTTTTTAGTTTAAATTCAGGGAGAAGTCGTTTGGTGTAGGAAAGTGAGTGTGTGTCTGTAAGTGTATGTCTGTGTGTAAAAGGACAATTGCATTCGGGGTCAGCTGGGCAGGTGGCTGCTGATCCTTGTCCATCACACATTCCATCATGGTCTGTCATGGTTGACTCGTCTCCATCAGTGACATTTGCAACCATCTCTTGAAGCACACACATCTTTGCAGCGGCACGCACAGTTGCCTCTAAGTTCACTCACAGCGCGTTTACCATCATTTGATTGCATTAGTGGCATGACTTTAAGTTCTGTATGAGATGTGTTAAAGGGCCTATACCATGCAAAATCAATCTGTGGAGCTCTTAACCCTTGTGCTATTCTAGGCACTTTAACATTGGGAGTTGGGTCATCTAGACCCACTAGACAGTGCGCTGAACCTTTTTTCTTCAATGATTTGTGATCTTCACTGGTGTCCATGGATTACAGGAAATCTTTCCACCTTTATCCACCTTTGACATGGTAGGGAGAACACGTCAATGTAAGGGTGGGGTCATCTAAGAAGTGTGTTATAATATTCACTAAAAGAAACCCCAAAGCGGTATTTTGAACCCATTAAGGTTTTTCTTCCTCTAAAAACCTGCGCTCTGAGCACCAGCCCCTCCCAACCCACAAAAACTAGTAAGTTCTCCCATTGTGACTTAGACAGGTGAGGAACCGCCCCTTCCAGGAAGAGTCTGCCCTCCCAGCACCGCCCCCAGGATAACACACACACCCACTTTCTCCACAGAGCTCGTGGTGATTGGCATACATGCTCAATATGCAGATCCATCTTTGCAAAAGTTTGGGTGCTGTTTGTTTTCATGTGGAAGACGCAGAGACGCTGCTTAGGCCGGCTTTAGGTTGACGTCATAAAATGGGCGGCACCCACATGGAGGGAAAGGCGGCGCCTCAGAGATTGAGTCGTCTTACTACCTGGTTTGATATGAGTGCCGGAAAACAAATATTTAAATTTTAAAAATTCATTCTTTTGTTTGCCAAAGGTAAAGATATATTATCATATACATGGATATTCATTCATCTTCTTTTACCGTTTTTCTCTTTCGGGGTCAAGGGGTTGCCGGAGCCTATCCCGGCCACTTGGGCGTAGGCAAGGGATGCCCTGGACTGGTCGCCAGTCTGTCGCAGGGTAGAATATCCTCAATCACACATCCATTCACTCTCACGCTCACACCTATGGACAATTTAGAGTTGCCAATCAACCTATGAAGCATGTTTTTGGACGGTGGGAGGAAGCCGGAGATCCCGGAGAAAACCCACGCATGCACGGGGAGAACATGCAAACTCCACACAGAAAGGTCCCCCATTGATGTTGTGTTTTTCATGTCCCCCAGCCGGGACTTGAACCGGGGGCCTTCTTGCTGTGAGGCAAGAGCGCTGCACCACCGTGCAGCCCAGTACATGGATATTGTTTACTATAATAGCCTTAAGAATAGTATGGTATAGGCCCTTTAAAGAGAGGGAAAGGCCATTTTTGCTGGGTTCAGTCCCTTTTCTGTGTGGACTGTCAAATTGTTGAGATTCCAGGCGCTGTTGATTAGTTATTGCCAGCCTCAGTGAAGAAATTTAGTCATTTGAATATGTCAAAAAGAAATATGAGGCTTTAAATATGAGCTTCACTTTTATGACCCATCAGGAACACAATACATTGATTCACAACCTACAGGTGGCACCTTTTGTGGCAACCTGCCACTGTGCAATTTCATTTCAAAATGCAACAATAAATGTTCAAATAACCCAAAGGTGTAAATACTCCTACATAATAAAATGCAAATGACTTTTTAGATGCTGTGGTGCCATCTGCTGGACTGAACTTGCTTCACACCCACAAAAAGGAAGTGACTGACATTTTACACAACATACTTTTTTATTGTATTTTTCACAGTGGTATGCTACACTTACAGTTGCCTACAGTTAGGCCGGTTAATATCAGCAGATTGAAATAATAAAGTACCTTGGAAAAGAAGTGATTGCAAACACATACAGTGACATTTACATTGAGTCATGTCTCAGCAGGAGTTGCCATGAGCATTTTCTGAAAAACCACTGTCATAAACGCCCTTTTACCGACAGACATGCTTCCAGCTGGTTTGAACTCTCACAGCCCAAAATCACAAAACCTTTTCACAATCTGACAAACAGAAAAGTCTGGATAGTTGCTGCCAGTCGTGTGCATGCAAGTACATGCACACACAGAAACTGGAGGGCAGTTCAGACTCCTAAGCAGGTGCTAAAGCACTTCCATTTTAAAAACACAAAACCGACATTCCCTTGTTTTCTTCATTCCTGCAGGGAAGTGTTATTTTTGCTCCAAATATTTGCTGTTCACTCATGAATTAAAGCCTTTAATGTTTGAATTTGAAGGGTTGTCTGTTGCTTTGTTCTCCATTTTTTCTTTGACTGCACATGACAACGTAACAAATTGGCAAGCAAGGCAATTTCAACAAAACCGTTTTACTTTTAGAGCAGAGGTTGCAAAGTGGACCGCTGGAAGAATAAGAAACACTGTACACACGGCACAGAAAACAATACCTGTGACAAAATACTTAAAACACGGACTTCAAAAAGACGTTAGCCCACACGTACGGATATAAAGTGCTGTAATGGAAATTCACAGAGCTGGCATGCTCCTGGCAAAAAAAAAAAAAAAAAAAACACTTGGAAGAAATTTTGATTTAACATCAGATTGAAGAGAAATTAGTAACAGGTATTGCATAGGCAGAGCTGGAGAGAAATGTGTCTTTATATCCTTCAAATTCCACAATCCAAATTATAAAAATAAAATAGGAATATATATAATTACATGATTTCAAATCTATTGAAAATTTCATTGTGTTGTGTAAGTTGAATCAGATGAAGTCTGTGGACTCGGGGTCCTGACAAAACTCCGTGACAGCGCCTCTCATTTGATAGAACCATCCAATTAATGTTTCTGCGCTTCATGACAGTTTGAATTGTTCCAGAATCGGGGCGTTTGTATAGCTTGTTGATATGTTGTGAATAACTCTGTCTGTACTTCCCCTACGATGTGTCAAAATTCATAATAGCACTCTTACAATTGAGAGCATCATCGTCGAGTTGACACCTTACGTCTTTGTTGTTGTTGTCAAAGCAGGCTCCCACATGTTGCTTTAGCAGCTCTTACTGTCCTTAAAGGCGTGCAGCTTTTGCATGTGGTGAAATATCATTACTGCTCCTTCCACTGAAAGAAAGAGGAAGACATTTAAAACAATTAATATCTGATTTTGTTTTACAGGACAAGTTAATATAAAGTATGCATGTGTTTTCGTAAATCATAAATGGACTCTGAACCTCATTTTCTCCGTCTGAGCCTCTTCTGGACTCTGAGCTGCAGTGCAAAGGAGAGTACACCCAGCTCCGGTCCTCCTGAGTCTGCAGTTTGGACAGTAGGCCAGCAGAGAGCAGCAAAGAGACCAAAAAGAGCAGAAAGGGAAAAAAAAATATCACAAGAACAAAAAAACATCTGTGTCTATTGAATACAAGTAAAGCTGTATTGAGAAAAGCTTGTTCCTTTGGGCTGTGGTGATGATATCCCTGACTTCTGTGAACATTTGGATCATAATCTAATGCAAAAAAGGCTCTCATCTGCGTTACTATCAAAAGGATTTTCGTGTAGATTGGATTATGCTATTTTTAGTTTTAAACATTTTACAGGTTTTGCATGTTCATCTGAAAAGGTTATATTTATTTTTTTGGTTTGTTATTTGTGAACAATTCATTTGGTTTCTACTTTATTACAGTTTATCAAGAGCACTAAAAGTTTTTGAAGTGCAACTTTTGAGAACAGGTTTCATTCATACATACATTATGTTCAGTGCTGACAGTTGGAAAGAAGTGTGAAAATAGCTCTTATCCAATGGAAGCAAAGCAAATGGACATTGCACATATAAATGTTTGATATATTGTAAAGAAAATACTTTAAATTTCTAATGGTGAGCCTTTAGATGAACAAGTTCAGTTTACTTTAGGTGTAAAATTCATTTTTAAATGTTTCTAAACTGGACAACAATGTCAGTTTAAGTGGAGCCTCTGCGGCCAAAGAAACATTGATTAGTGTTTCAAATGACTTTCTAGCTTGGCGGGTGACTTACATTGTAACTTGAGCTAGAGTTAAGCTTACGGCGGCCCAGAACCGGAGAGTAAACCCAATATCTGCCATCTGCATACTGGTGCACAGAGAGATGGAGGAACACACAGGCGCACGCACAAAAAAAAGGGAATGAAAACAAGATATGAGCTGATGGAAGGAGGAAATGAAAGACTCAAACATGAAGTGATTGTAAAGACAAGCAATAAAGGACAGATGAAAAGCCAACAGATGTTCATTGACAGGAAGCATGGAGGCAGATGACAGATATACTTCATGCTAAGTAGAAGAGAAGCTGTGCTTTACAGATTTGACCAAAAGCACGAGCTGACTGAAGCCTCATGCTGCATGGAAAAAAGCCTCTCAGGCAGCAAAAGCATATGTCATAGAACGTGCAGAACACACAACCCTCCTCACCATTACAATTCTATCACGCTGTCCTGACTGGGCCACTGAATTGAAGAGAAGTAGAAACCCAATAAAGCAAAGTCATGTGATGGATTTTCATCTCCTTCTTCGGTTAGGCCAACTTAACTTTTATTTTTTTTTTATTATTTGTCATTGAGCAGTTTTCAAAAATCATTCAGATGTGACGTCAAGGACTTACAAAGTAAATGTCCGAAACTTGCACCTCCCCGTCCAGAGAATCGTGGCTGCTGGACACGGAAAGCTGATTGCGTGGTGCGAGCGCCGCCCGCTGCGGCGGCTGGGGGCTTGAAGAGGCAGAGGAAGGAGGCGTTGATAGGAGAGGCTGAGAGGAGCTTTGGGTAGATGACTGAGTGGACGAGGGGCAGATAGGAGTAAATGCTGATGATGGAGGGAGGGTGGTGGTTTGGGGGGCCGAACTTGTTAATGCAGATTGTGCATCTGAGCGAGAGGCTGTGGAAGGGAGGGTGAACGACTGAGCAACTTCACAAGGATGGATGGAGGATGGAGGAGTGAAGGAGGATTGTGCAGCACAGTGAGAGGAGGAAGAGGCTGAATTAAAGGAAGGGGGAAGAGTAGAGGAGGAGTACGCAGGGGGACAACTGGCAGAAGTGGAAGTTGATGAAGCAACGTGAGTCTGATCAGATGATTGCTGGCTGGAAGAGGTCATCTGTGTGAGCTCAGTGCTCTGAGGGATTTTGCTTCATAAAGAAAAAAAACAGAGATTAAAGACAAATCTGTGTTTTGTATTAAATTGTTTGCACTCCATTAATTTCTATTTACAAGTACCTGAGCTCCACCTCTACAGTGATGGTGTCCTGTCTGTCACCGTGCACTTCAACCACCTCTTTTTGTGATCTGAGAAAACAAACAAACAGAACAAAATGTCACAATGTGATGCATATCAACAGAGCCCAGGACAATACATTAAAAAGAATCATTTGTTCCCACAAATTAATATTTTATAAGTACTTTGAGCGTGCAAGGCTAACTTGCGCGCACAAAATACTAATTTAAGCGCACAAATTAGCCTTTTGTGCACACACGTTAGCATGGTGCGCAAACAATGCTAACCTGCGTACACAAAAGGCTAATTTGAGAGAACAGTTTATATTATTTTTTTCATGTCATGTCTTGGTTCCGTAGTAACCCACATGTGGAAACAAAGTAAGGTTTAACGCCCGTCCTGATCATTTGTAACTGAAAATCTTGCAAAAGACCGTCAGTTACAAATTCTCTGGGGGGTTTAGGGGAAGGAAAGTGATTAAGGCCTTGCCCCGCCTTTCCTTGGGTTGGGGTGTTGGTGTTACCATCACTTACATTGCATCATATACTCACTTGTTAACGCAAATGTACATGCAGGCGTGTGCCGACACGTTCAGGAACACTCAGTAAATCTCCCACTGGCAGTACAAGTGTGTCCTAATACCGACAGTCTGTTTGAAACTGTTTTTTTTTTTTTCGGTTCATCATGCCTTCCAGTTTTACTCCTCTGATGTCACTGCTTCCCACAATCCCATCCCAACAAAACTGTCCAACGCACGACAGTGAAGTGTTTGCGTAACTGCTTGACATAGAAAAGAAATTTTCTCACCTGGCAACGTTTGGAGATTGCGCTTGTCTCCTCTGGCGGGGGTGCTCCGGCGTGTCAAACGGGGTCGTCGGTAAAGAGTTGTTGGATGAGAGAGTGGTGGCTATGGACGCTGTGGTGGCATCTTCAAATGAGGGAGGGGTGCAGGGGGGCTCCTTCCCTGTACAGCATAAATTCACAAGTTTAATGTGAGACAAGCAACAGGAATTACTAATTTACTCGGAATGATTAGAAGCACAGATTACATTGAAAAAGCCCAAAAAACAGAGTTGTACAATGATAAAAGACTAACAATTAAAACTGGCTTTTTTATGTAGATTTCTAAAAAGCTTAACAATTTTTAACATGTTTTGGTTTGTCCCGTATGTCGCTAATTGGCAAAGTAACATCAAATGCAGGACTTCACTTGTTTTAATGGTGCATTGTATGTCAAACATGAAAGAATATTTTCTATATTATTGAAAATGAAGTCAGGCATGAAAGGGTTAATAATTGATTATATGTGTTAACCTGAGTCTAAACATTACAGTAAATGTTTGAGATTATGTTTCTCCACCTTTTTAAATGGATGTCCTTCATATTAGATAAATAGTTTCCCTTAAATGCAGGATTTGTACCTAGTATAGTTTTGTTGTTTCTTTCTGTCTTCAGGTCTTATTTTCTCATAATCAAATCATGTTCAGCTTCTAGATTGTGTTCATTGCCTTTGCACACAGTTTCAGTTGTGATCATTCATAAATGTTTCTATTTTTAGATTGTTTGACCTCAGTCTATTACGTTTATGGTCTGGAGTTAGTCAGAGTCAATATTTCTGGTTTACCACCTTCTTATCCGTCTGGTTTAAAGGTTTCCCACTGTCCAGTAATGTCATGTTTAAGTCTGGTTCTTCATGTCCTGCTTATGTTAGCTCATTAAAAATGTTTGCATTTCTGCCATAAGCTTTGTTCTTCTGCATTTGGGTTCTCCCTTAATATTCTGCAGACAATGACACTTTATTTTAAGCGTGTTTTGTAAATCCCTCAAATACAACATTTTTGTAATGTTTATCCACATTTTCTATTGCCATTATTATGTTTTATTCTATTTATGATTTCACATTTGTTAAAAAAACCTAATTTCATTTTAAGCTTTAGAGAAAAAAATGGACAAAAAATGGTTAAAACCCTGATGAGGATCGCATCTTTTTGTATCTGTATTTGATTTTAAGTGAGTCTAGTTTGCGGTGTATCTCACCGTTATCCTCCAGAATGGGAAAGTTGTGTGCCCCTCTTAGGTTCTCCAGATTGTCCAAATTTTCCTGCCTTTCATCACTCAGCGAGCGACGCTGCCCAACTGAACCAGCTCCAGTACCGGGCTTGTACATGGAGAGCTGCCCGCGGCCTCTTTTAGATGGTGACGATCGCAGTGCTGTAAGAGGGAGATGCAGTTTAGCTGTCCTCCTTCCCAGAAAATTGAGCGTTTGGCTGAGATCTCAAGAAAACTCACAGCAACTCTTCTTGAAGACGATCGTGCTGCAGAACTTGTAGAACCTCTCAGCATAGAAACTTGGCCGGTGAACCGATACCGTATCCTGTAGTTGTAAAAATGTTGATTAAAATTATGCTGTTCTTTGCTAAATCAGTCAAAATCATTCATTAGAATTTATTTAAGGTACACATGAGGTCTGCTTTGCCTCATTTAAATCAATCCCTCAAAAACTACAGAAGAGTTACTCACTCCATCATGGATGAGAGACTTCCAAGAATGCTCCACTTTCTTAATAAGCCTGTAAGAAAAGGTTTTTTGATTACAAAAACAAAGAAGGCCAACATTCTCTGGTTCTAATGTTTCCTGAGGACATATTGAATATTTTAAAATATCTTGAAGCAATGTATATTCTGAATGTTGAGTCAGATTAAAAGTAAAGGCTCCACATTAAAACCTAACAAATGTACAAAGTTTTCAAAATACACAAATACAATTTTAAGCTTAATCTACTTTATATATGTTCCTCCATCATAAGAAAAACGCTACAAGAACATGTTAAAAACACCAAAGCCACAATTTTCATTAAAGTGGGTCTTCAACCTTTTTTTTTTTTTTTTTTTTTTTTGTAATTGCTCTTGACTGAAACAATACTGGTAAGAAGTTATCAGTAATGGAGGGGTAATACCCTGGAATTATTTTGGTCTCAAGAACAAACCCTTTAATAACTTTTGTAAGCAATGTTCAGTAATTTCCCAAAACTTATTTTCTTTTTCCCATTTTTGTCGTAAACATCTTTTCTAAAGCACCTTTAGAGGTTTAACATTTCAGAATTTATCCTGACAGTGACATTTAAACAAATAGGTAAAAGTATTCAAAATATTTTACGTGAATGTTTAATGTGTAAAAACTTTTTACTTTTTTTGAACAAACCTGTAGGATTGCAGGATGTCGATGATCCCGATGAACAGCAGAAGGTGCTCTCCTTTACTGCTGACGGCTGGAATCCCCCCCATGCTTCACAAAGGAAAGAAACATAAATCTAGTGTGCATTGGGATTCAAGGCACTCTGAAAGGATGTATCTTACGTGTCATCGTGGTCCAAAGTGTCTCTGCATGTAGAGCCACCCTGTATAGATTCCATGGCAGTGGTATAAAAGGCTCTCTGCCCCGCAGGCTTCTTCTCCTCACCACCTTCTGACTGGGACATTTGCTCTTTCTCTGCTATGCTTTTGTTGTGGACGCCAAGCAGCAAACTGTAGTCCATGATCTTAAAACTCTCAAGAACCTAACAAGAGACAATTTGTTATATTCCAAAGTGATCTGTAATAATATAAAGCAGAGCTAGAGCACTTAGGAATTAGCAATAGGAATTGAAAGTTTTTTTTCTTTCTCACCAGGCAGTCTCTCTGCAAGGTTTTGACCAAAGCATTGTATGTGTCCTGGTCCAGATTGAGGCCCTCGGGAACGTCGCTCAGAAAGTCCAGGTCCTTGAAAGTTGGCTTGGACTTCTCTCTTTCCTTCTTTGATGCTCGTCTCTTGTACGTTGAGCCCTTCAGGTCGAATTTAAGGTGCATGCGCACGGAGCGGGGTAAAATATTGTTCATCACAGCAACTCGGATGTTTTTGCCTCCACACTGGACGCAATAGAGGCCAAAGAACTTTGGTAGCAGAGTTCGAGGGTTCTGGTTCAAGTTCTGGAGATGAAAGAAAAGACATTAGTTCTGTGCAACACTCAGTGATATGCACCTGCACAACAGCGTGACTTTTAAACAAGCTTTAGCAGAAACCTATGTAGTCCTGTGTGCATGCTTAACCCATTAAGGAGTATTAGAAGAAGCTCCTTTCTTCTAACCATCATGAAGCCACCTGCTGACGTCAAAGTTAACTGACGGCCAACTCCAGGGGGGTGGATAAACAGGATTAAGGTGGCTAGAAGTTTCTGTAGCAGTACTACTCTTAAGCGCTCACTCAGCTACACAAAAAGTGTACACCGACATGTGCGTTAAACTTTTAAAAGCGACTGAGCACACTCTCACAAACCATAGTAGTGGTGTTGAAGCGCATTTTAAAACAAACTACAGCTGGAGTGACACGCTTGCCTTACCATATAGTATCCAGGGAGCAGTTTCTGTAGAAACTCTGCCTCCTTGTGCATGACAGTCTTGATGATGAACTCATCGTCACGGGTTACATAGAAAATGGAGCCGCTTGCCCCTGGATTTGTCAACTCAATCAGTGCCTCATTGCACAGAGAATACTAGACAAAGTCACAAGAAACAAACAGATTTAAAAATGATAACTTAGTACATAACTAGTACAACCCCAGATGTATGTTTACTGCTGGGTATCACTAGTTTGGCTTGAGATAAATTTTCTCAAAAATGACAATTGAAGGTTTTGGAAAATATGCTAATCATACTAAAAACCAAACCTATTTTAATAGCCTTGTTCAAGCTAAAACTACAGCTGTCATCCCTCTGTTAAGAAAAAATGTAAATACATAAAGCCATGCTGAAGGCAAACTTCAATTAAAAGGTTTATCCACACTAGCTGCAAACTGCCAGACTGAGTGTTTCAGCTAATTCATTGAATTGATTTGGATTTTTATTATGAAAAGTTATTTTAGGGTACAAATAGACTCAGACAGGAAATAATTGATCTACATACACTGGTGAAAAGTAAATTCTAAGACACAAAAGAACCACTGCCTTAGGACAACAGTAGTTTAGCTACAGTGCTAATTCTGGGATTTATATGCTCTAGCTGTGCTAAAACATTGATTTGTATGCATTGTTCTAGTTTAAAAAAAAGAATTAAAGCAATAATATGTTCAAAAAGAGAGTGGGAAAAAGCCTACTCCCCCCTTGTGCCTTTAAGGATCACAATCAAATTATTCTAAATTACGTGAGGTTTATTAACATTAAGAATAATTCTTTATTGTTATAGTCACCCTTACAAACTCCCAGAACAAAACTAATTCAAAAGCAAAGAATGTGATCAACATGGATAGCCAATAGAATTTTAGGACTTGAACTCTGAGACTTTTTTGTTGTTTTCTTTTATCAGAGCACCCTATTCATTAGTAAATTCATTTGTCAATCTATTGCATCTTTATTATTAAACCTTTGCATTTTATTTTTGAGTTTAAAGTGTCTGAAAAATCTTTTTCTGTATTTCCTCACTGAATACAATATCACCATGTAAAACATTTTGAATTTGTGTTTTCCTCATATTGATATTTCCTCCGTCAAGTTTTATGAAACTTTATGTATTTGTAGTAATATTTCTTATCCCTTTTATACATAACTTTGCATGAGGAGTAATAAAATAAAGCTTTACTCAAATGGCACAGCAAAGCCAAGCAGATTCATGAATGTCGTGACGGCCACTACTTAAACGTAAAAAAGGAAGTCTCCACTAATCTGCCTTTGGAACAGGTGCAGTTTGAACTTAAACGAGTTATCCGCCACGCTCCAGGTCACTCAATTCAAGTGAGTGGGGAATGTGAGTAAATTGTGATATCAACAGAGATGAATGAATTGTGTCACATTTTTAGTATTATGAGTTTTTAATTAAAGTACTTTCTCACCAGGTAGTCATCTGGTCGGATCCCAAAAAGCTCTCTGAAATAGCGGAACGCCACCGGGGCATACGTTTTAAACCTGAAGTCTGGGTAGTGGTGAGCTGGGGTGAGGTTACTGCCTTCACTGGAAAGAGAGTTTTCACAGTAAAATACGCAAATGAACGCTTTACACTCAATTGCACATCTATTTGTAAAGACGTCACCTTGGGAAGAAAATGCTTTCAACCACGTAAAAATCCTGCATGAGAACATCTCTCTCAGGTTTGGAGCTGAGGTTTCCAACAGTATATCCAATCCCCAACTGGATAGCCCCTTTCAGAGCAGAGGATGAAGTCTAGAGGTGGTGAACAAACAAAACAGCTAAGCAAAATATGATAGAAAGTAGCTAAGGAAAAACCAAACTGTTAAATAAAGAAGGAACCTTCTTGTACGATGTTTCTCCAGAAGCATCTACTCTCCTGTGCCCGATCTTCTTCTCACGATTTGGGTCTGCTCCAAAGGGGGATGGCATCTAAGAAAAAATATGACTGATCATAATTTGGTATGCAATATTTTATACAAATGATTTTCTATTCAAAACATGGGTTGGATTGTATTAAACAAGATGCCAAAATGGGAGCACAGAGAATTGAGATAGTGACACCAGACAGGTGGATCATGTGTCGTGTGCCCTCACCTCTGTCAACTGACTCTGCTTGGCTGAATCTGAAAGACAGAAAGCGGAGACACATTAGGATGTGTCAAACCTCATACATTTTTTAGCACTGGTTTTGATTTGGCTACTGCAAAGGGTTGCAAAAAAAAAAACAGCTGTTTTGAAGAAGCAATTCCTCAGCTTTAACATATTCAGTGTCCAGGGATCTGCAAAACATAAAAACTTATTTCAAAGATTTCAATTATTCTGATTATTAAAGAAATTAATCACACAAAATAAAAAAAATAGTTGTTATAACCTCTGTATGTAACTATAACTAAAAATTTCATGAATTGTAAAGGAAAATACTCATCAGTCAGCAGAAGACATTGCTGTTCTTTCAAGATAACTTGCCATACTCAAAATAAATTGGTGTTTAACTCACCGACAGAAACCTTTTTAGTCTGATGACCCACAGAAGAAATAGAAAACAGTGCAGCAAACCACAACAAACAGTTAGAATAGTGCAGTTCAGTATTTCCTATTCCAGGACCAGTGACCAGATTTGTACAGACAAGGTAGAAAAAAAGACTATTGGATTGACTTCCTCTCTAATCCTTGTTTTGTCATTGGTTGGAGCTTCCAGCTCATCTCACCAACCAATCATAGGTGAGGATTAGGAAGACTTTTCCAGCTGGCATGAGGAGCCAAGCTAGACTGTGCGCTTCTGCATAAAGGGATGACAGAGCAAGAGGGACAAGAAACGAGATCACACCATTTCAGAGTAGCCTCCTGGTGCTACAAACTCTGTCCCATGTGTGATTTTGGAATTCTAAAAAACTGTAACACAATATCATTCAGCTGATACTCATTAGCATCACCCGAATTACATCTTTTGATGTATTTTAAAAGCGCTCCCAGTGGTCTATTCATTGTGATTATGCAGTTTTTATGCAATATCTTAAAACATGTGTCGTTTTCTGGGACATCATTTCTGCTAAAGTTCTTAAGAAATTTGCCACTAAGTTGTTGGGGCTGTAAAGGCGTAGCAAACCCACAACACCCTTTTCTATCGCCCATAACTGAGAGTTCTTTGTTTACACACTCACCTGCTAGCTTCAAGCCCCTCACACCAACAACCCAACATTACCAATGCAACTAAAATGATGGGCAATATTGGAGCCATCCAGCCGTATTGATTCACATGAAACTAGTCATCTACAAGCAAATGCATTGGAAGGGAGCAGAGCAGGGAGCTTGTGGCCCACCCTGCATATACGTGACAAATAAGTTCCTTTTTAAACTGCATTTTTCGTCAGTTCCTGATTCACAACACTAAATGAATAATAAAGATATACTCAGAAATAACATTTAAAGCGGAATATTTTTTTATACATGTCTTCCATTATCAAAAAAATGCTACAACGACATGTTAAAAAGACCGAAAACATTGTTTTTATTGGAATGGGTCTTTAGGATGACTTTAGCTCTAAACCAATAATGGAAACTTTTACAATCGTTTTAAAATAACCCATGGTTAAACAAATCTTTTTACAATTTCATTTCCTCACACAAAACTCTGTATGCCACTGTTTTGTGTCCAGCTGGCAATCAGCTGCACAATTTTTGGTGATATGTCCCTTTTTTTTATTAGTATGTCTTTTATAGCAGGTTAACATTTAATTGACTTACTGTGCATTTAAACGTACACTTATACAAATCAATTTAAATATTAGTTAGCTGTTTAGAATCTGAGTAAACTGTATTTTAGGTATGGACATTTTGTTCTGCCGCTTTTTACATATTTACAAGCTGAATAATGTAGCTTTTTTGTCCTCTGTTGTGTTGTTATTCATGATAAAAAACTTTCTATTTTAGTCTGACAGTTAAAAACAATCTTTTATAACATTCTGTAATTTTGATGGATTGACTAATATGAACAAAACCCCAAAAGTCATGAGATAAAAGAACAAAATCTATCAAGATAGGACCAAACAACATTTATTTAAATGGATAGTTTGTTCAAAAGCATGTGCTGCAAATCTTTATAGAATGTATTTATACAATTCAGAGAACTTCTAATTCTAATTTAAACCACAAAAACAAGCCTTGTGCCACGGTTTCAGTTTCTTTGCCTTTGTGTTTTGATTCTCCTTTTGTTCTGGCATGATTTCAGTTCACTTCCTGTTTTATTTTGAAAGGTTCCTGTGTTGTACTTTGGTTTTGAGTTTTACTATGCCATCTGTGTTGATTGTGTTCACCTGTATCTGGTCAGTCCTGTATGTATTTAAGTCTTGTCATTCCCTTCCTCCTGTGCTGGTCCATTTTATTTATTCTTCTCCTGTTTAGTGCATTTCGAGTATCAAGTTTTGTTTTGCCTGCTTAAGCAGTGGTTTTTGTTTGTAGTTTTGGATCTAATTAAATATCCCATTGCCTGAAACCTCCTGCCTCTCCTCCTCTCTGCGCATGCATGGGACGTCCTCAACCTTCTCTCCCGTACCCCCTTGTGCTTGCACCTTGCCAAAAAAAAAGCAAAAATGACATGCCTAAAAAAGATCTGGTCATTACAGAAATAAGAAAAAAAATCTTCCGGATACTCTTAATATACGATTTTAGGACTCTGAAATGACAATAAGGCCTGCTCAACAGGATGTTCCCACCTGTAACCTGCAGATTAATTCTGGAACAATGAGCAGGATTGTAGGACAGACACCAGCAATGTCTTCTGGGGATTAGGGTCAGGCAGCATAATGTGTAAACAAGCAACAGAACAGCCTCTCTGTAATGTTAGTTTTGTGTATGTGTGCAATGACTTGGTGTGAGGCAGCTGATTTGGGAAAGACGACCAAACCAATGTGCATTCACTAAAGGCTCATTTACTTGTGTAATGGTATCTCCCGGGTTTAGGCCTTCAGGGTTTAGTGTGGGTGTGTGTCATGGAAAAGAGGATTAAATATTACTCCTCATCTGAGAAAACAGTGGACTCTTTTTTTCTTATGACATTAATTTGACACAAAAACAGGCGCTGATGAAGATCCCTCCAATGTATCTATGTGCACAACTTTGACAGCATGAGCTGCAAGCACTCTGCAACACTTCCTTTTGCATTTCCTGCATTTTCACAGAAGATTATGGAATGATTTACATTTGTTATATAATGCACTCTGCATTCAAGTGCAGGATAAAAGAGGATGTAAGAAATGTCATGACACTGAAGTTAGGACCAAAGAGTGCAGTGAAAGCACAGCTGTCCATCAAGTGCAAGAAAAGCTTTTGCTCATCACGGAAGCTGCTCAGTTTTAACTCAATTTAACGTGTACGCGTTTCTAATGTGCACTTTGTTTTCTGCCTCCTGTGAGCCACTGACATTTAAACAGAGCATGTGTGTCTTGAGCCCTGACACTGTTATCTAACAAAGCAATGTATTATTCATTTGGACAAGCATTGGAGTTGACCAATTATTCATCTCCAGCAGTTTTGATGCACTATTTTACGTTTTTGGTGCCAGTAATTGTTTACAATAAGGCTGACCAAACATGACTCCACACTGACACCACAAGCTGGGTCTGGATCTCCACAGAACACACCAGGAAGTGCATTATGATCTCAGATAGACAAACATACAAACCGGTGTCTCCGAGGTCAAGCTGTTGGCAGATGCTGACGGTCCCATCCTCATTCCAGCTTCCATCACTCCCGGTTTCCGCAGTTCCGGCGTCCATCTCCTGCACGACAGCCGACGCAGACGCGTCCTCAGATGGAAGCAGGTGATGCCGGATTCATCTCAAAACACCGCGCTGAATTTCTATTTTGTTCATTTTCCTTGAACGCCTGCAGAATGCATCATTCCCGGAGAGCCGATGCTGTCATGCTCAGATCCAGCGGTGCCGCTCATACGCGCCGCGGCTGTGCGTCATCGTTCTCACGCAGAGAGTGTGCGGGTGCCAGCACAGTCACGAGACACGCAAAAGCTTGGCCTACTTCGAGGTGCAGATGTAAAAGCTCGTTGACATAACGTTTAAAATAGAAGGCATAGATAAAAAATTAAAATATTTAATTAAATGAAATACAAAATGTTGATTACAATTATCATTCAACCATGTGATGTTGTCTTGAATATGAGTCATTAAAATCCATTTAATTGATGTGGACACTTTTAAGCAAAGGTTTTGATACTTTACTACTATTAAGTATACTCAGATGTATTTTTATAGAAAGAAATGCATCAAAAACGATACTTGCAAAGCAACTATTATTGAACAATTTTGAGGCAATTATTGTACACAATTAACCCAAAATCCATTCGTATCATATTTGACACATGTATTTCTGAGACCCGTATCTAATTTTCACGATACAAAATTTCCTAAAAAGCCCACTAACTTAATTCATGTTTTCTGCCCTGTAGTTCATTATCCTTCAAAATGAGGCAGTAGAAGGGCTTTTCTTGCTCATTTTCAAAATGGCTGCTTCCGAGAAATCTCGAAAACACTTTTGGCAGGAAGAGTTTAGTTAATTTTCAAAACTTTATAGTGAGAATACCTCTCCATTGCTACTCATTTTTAAATGACTACTTGCTGTATTGGTAAATGGTAAATGGCATATACTTATATAGCGCTTTTCTACCTTCTTCGAAGGCCCAAGGCGCTTTACAGTCACAGATCCATTCACCCAGTCGCACACACACATTCACACACTGGTGGTGGCTCCGCTGCCGAACACTGGCGCCAACCTATGTGTGACAGACATTAATAAACCCCTTGACCTTTTAGGAGAGCCAACAGAAGAAATGTCCACTGCTGCACAGAAGCTGAAGCAAAAATGCTTTAATATTTTATACATACTACAGGCCATAAATAGTATTTGATAGTTGCATTGAAAATCTACAAATTAAACAGATGCAGATACAACTTTAGAAGAATTTAATTTAATGCGTGTCAGAAAACAGAACGACTGTCAGACGCTAAAGTAATGGAAGAAAGCTTCTACTGTGACTAAGGAACATCTTCATTTGGTCTAATGAAGTCTGCAAATGAATCAGCCCTGGAGCAGCACCAAAGTCATCATCAGGCTCATCTTCCTGTGCAGGTGATGGGTTTGGCAGGCAGAGCTGTCACGCTGGTCCAGGGAAAATTACAACACAAGGCCTCGGTCCATGAGAGGTCAGGAGTCCTAAGAGGATGGGAAGAGATGGGAGAAAAATTACAGGTATTGTGGCAGGTCTTTTCTTTATTGACTGCAAAAAGAACATGATAAGTACAATTTTACAACATGTAGGCAGAAAACTGTTAAATACTGTACAAAAAGTTAAAACTTAGACAATGTTCCTTGAGTCAAGATCTGAATCCTTAATATTCCATAATGAAAGTACAGACGGCACAGAACAAACAAAAGTAGCTTACAAAATGGTTCATCGCCTGACCGTAGATTCTCACTAATTCGTCCATTCCCGTCAATCAGAAACTATCAAAAGAAATAGAAATAAATTAATTATTAAATATGATCCATTTTAAAAATGTAACAATGCTAGGAATCAAATTTGAAAGTGTACCTTTGTGAAGTTCCACTTGATAGAACTAAAGAAAGACAAAATAATGAAGATATTGCTAACATTTCTTTCTCCAGGTTATCCAGCATTTTGTCTTTTTATAAATGTAAAAGGAAACAAACTTTGTTAAACAGACGCTTAAAATGTGTTCTTTAAAAAATAAAAATCCTTGAGAAACGTTCACACCGAGTCCATTGCAACCCCATAAAGGAAGAGAAACATGTTTTTAAACATTATTTTAGATAGTAAATAAATAACATTTTGTGATATAAAACTGGTGAATAGTACTTAATTAGAAAGCCTGGCATGCTGAGTAAAAACAAAAATAGATAAGGCCAGTATACAGAAAGCCAAGTTTTTGTAGGCTGGGAATGAGCTTACAAATGTGGACTTCTAAAAAGCAGATGACTGCAGGCAAACATTATTTCTGAGTCATTTAATCTGATATTAAGACAAAGGTCCATTTTGATTTATTGACTTAGACGTTCGTGAAGTATCTCGTTCTTAGTATTTCGTTCCTGTACTTGTGGATCTGTGTACTTACATTTTTCAAGTCTCCGCTTGAACAGAAACAACAAAACTAAAGAAATAAAGTTGCAAAATAAATAATGCTTTATTTTTGTGTATTAAAAGGCATTTTATCTTCATGTTTGAACTATTCTGTGGCTGCCATGAATCAACTTCTTTACTGTTATTTCTTTAAAATATATATACATTACCCCCACTTAAAATGTTCCAACATTAATTTGATTTGGTTATAGACACGGCCATAAATGCCTCCACTCCAACCTCCTAAATTCAAAGATGGCTCTTTTTGTTGTTACAATCTAGACTTTAAAACTATGTAAATCATCTGACAGTCTCTTACAAGAATGTCCATGACTTTAAGGGAAAAAAAACAAAAATATAGCATATCTTTCAACCTAGAATAAGACTAATCAATACTACATTACAGGAATGTTGATTTCATCTATGGAAACATGCTAAAACTCACTTTCCCATGAATCCTTTTCCTTTAGGCTGTTCTTTCATCCATCACAGGGGGTGGAGCAAACATAGTTGACATCTATCTTACTAAAGAGATCAAACTCTGCACAAATAACCTCTAGCAAACTCCTCTTTAATCTCTGCTTCTGTTCCAGGCTCCTGAGTTGCAGAAGAAAAAGGTTGAAAGCAGCAAAATAAACCAGAAGGACATTTAATGAAAATTCAGTGATCTGCACTACTTGCTTCCACAATGAGATGTTGAACAGTTAGGCCATTTTATCTAGTCAACCAAGGAGAAGCAGCATTTGCAGACAAAAACACAAAGTGTCTATTGGTTTCACTCTGGGAGCCAAACTGGTTGTGGCATGGGAATAATGATGCAAACTTTGCTCAGCATACTGGGTGTGCATTGCAGTGAGCTGAGTGTAGTTTACGCCGGTCAGTTTACATTTAGAGGAGACATTTACAATGATGACATAACTCCTGGAAGAGAGAAGAAAGTAAACCAGAGTTAAGACGAGGGCGTCCTAATCCGGTCACGTTGATCAAACATTGTGTGATACGACTGCCATTTTCAGACAGGATGTTGTATCCCTATCGGGAATTGGATATTTATTTTATTCTCATTATTATAATCAGCATCATATATTTCAAGCATATTGTTTCTGGAATGGATCAAGACATTTCATTGCATAAAGCACAGCAGAATAAAACACTAATGAGCAGGAGGCACAAAAACCGTTCGGTAAAGTTAGCTCAATAGTAACAGATTCAGACTTCCGAGCTCAATAACTCTTTTAATAAACATTTAAACGCAACAGCAAATGTCTCGTTTGTCTCAACTCAAACAATGATCCAAATGACATTTCAAAAGAAAAATCAGGGTTTTGTTTCTTTTCAGTGAGTAAGTAAAGTAAGTAAATCTTTATTTATATAGTACTTTTCTCAGAGAACACCTCAAGCGCTTTACAATCCCAAATAATATAACATTCAGAGAAAGAACACAAAATGGCACAGGGAGTCTAAAGCAGGCATGGCCTGCGAAACACACTAGGCATTTAAGTAAACAAACAAATGTGCGAACACAAGTCAGCCAAGCTCTCCAGAATAAAAACGTCTTAAGTTTTAAAAACTCCACTGAGTCAATCCGGCACAGACACAGGGGAGGTCATTCCAAAGTCGGGGAGCAATTTGATCATATTGTAAACGTATTAGAACAGAATCGGACTGGGGCCAAATAAAACCGATCGGGACATCCCTACTGATCAGTGCAGTGATCTTCCTTTTACCTGTATTTGGCGCGGACACATCATTCCCATCGATGTCTATGGCCGAAAATTCATAGATGGAGGCTGCTTTTTTCCAGTCTTCTTTCTGAGCACACTGCAAAAGTAAATAACTAAATAAAAATAGAGGGATTATTGCAAAAAGATGTGGGTTCATTAGGCAATAACTGAGTACTTCAACAGCTGGAGTGACGGGGAGGTGGCACCGGAACAATAAGCAAAGAGGTGAATCATAACAGTCATCAGGGATTAAAACATGGAAAGAAAATCTCCTGTTGATTCCTGTTAGGTTAAGCAACTGTAACGATAATAATTTATGTTACCTATCAACAGAAAGAGATTACAAACAATTACATTAATAAAAGAAAATAACAATTTAGGTTTCCGTTTGTTCAAACCACCCAACAACAAGTTTTAAACCCCAATGATGATGCCATGTAGTCTGACCAATATTTTTAACATTCACGTGAATAAACACGTGCAAAGCTCATTTACACATGAAGAAGCATTCAGTCATTCTGTTTGTGCGCTTGTTATAGGACTTACTATGGTTCTCTACGATGTCTCTGGTCTCTAATACTCCTAGTAACACAGCGGGTCGTGAATCCACATTGCAGCAAGTTTTATCATGATCCGCCAGCCCCGCCCACTTACAAAAGGCCCAGAGCCTCTTTCCATGATGCACGGCCGGCATTTATTTTCCGATTTTAGCGCCTCTTAAACCAATGAGGTATATATCGCTAGAGTATGGAGACTGTTTATACTAAACAAGTAATTTTAATTAAATAAATAAATATGGCCTCATGCAAATACACAATCAACCAATAAATCTATCGTAAATATATAAAAAGATCATGAAATTGTGAAAAACCTGCACACTGATTTTAAATTAACCGTTATATTATTCAATATATCTCATTTTGCTTTAAAAACCATTAAATTATTTTAAAACAGCATTTTAAAATATTGATTGTAATCATGTTGAATATTATTTTAATTCTAGGGCTTTTTTCAGAAGCTCTGATTTCAAAATCGATATTTTACAAAGAATTATTGTTTTTATTTCGCATTGCTGTTTTTCAGAATGACTTATTTATTTCATGAAGAGCTTTTCCAGCAGCGTGAATCTTCCATTTCCATTTCCTAGGGGGGCCCTGCAAAAACTAATTGAGAAGCACTGGGCTAATTAAACTATTTGACATAACTTTATAACTTTAAGTGTGCAGTCAAAGTCCTAAGAAATTCTTTATGTTCCTACAACTCGTGATAAATAAGCTGAAATTTCCCATGAGCTGTTAACTAAGACGTTGGGTAAGGCTTTCATAGGAAAACACTGGTTTTGTGACTTTTCTGTTTTGGAGAGGGTTGCACATTGAAGCCCTTCAGATTGTATCTACCACAATGTATCTTTTTCCCAACAGTTGGGCCTTCATCTTTTTACTAGTTTTCCGTTACAGAGTTGTGTAAGATTCCAGGGCTCTAGGGCTAACATCCTGCTGGTTTTTCCAGAAACCCTTCCCCAACTGCTTCTGATTACCTTGGTCACGTGTGTTTTACCAATGACAAGCGACCACGCCAGGTTAGTTGGAAAATACAGTATGAGAAAGTTTGGGCACCCTGATAATTTTTAAGATTTTTCTACATAAAGCATTGGTTGTTTAAATCAGTGTTTTTCAACCTTTTTTGAGCCAAGGCACACTTTATCCTTGAAAAAAATCCAAATCATCCAAAAACAATAAAAGGAGAAACTCATAGTCTGTATTGATATTCAGTCCCTCCGCAATCTCACGTGCATTTTTGTGACAATAGTGGCAGAAACAGATGGAAGTTGCAGCTATTTTTTCTAAAAGATGTAATTAAAGTTAAGATAGTTTTCAGTAATACTTTTCAACTAAATTATTTGAAAATTTAACCTGGTAGTTGTTTTTCCCTCCAGTTTTTTAAGATGCAATTTTATGTAACCTCACAAAAACAACAAATTCTTTCTAAATTGTGATTTATTTTTGAATATTTTATTAAATGTCAGTGAAAATGGTAGCTGTAATTTTTCAACAATATGATCACAATATGTTTGATAAATTTTGCACAAAAAAATATGTTTTCTGTGGCTACACAAAAAGTGAACACGTTGAAGTTTTTCTTTTGTCTTAATCAAAGTTGACGTCTTTGAAAACTTTGACAAAAATATTTTATTTTTTTTAGATAATTAAATTGTTTCAATTTAGTTTAATTTTGTCTGTTGTTATTACTTCTTCTGAAGTTTGAACATATAAAATTATCTTACGATTATGAGAAAAGTGTTTCAGTTAGAAAGATGACATGGACCGAACTCTCGGATGTTTTATTCATTTTGTAATCCATTTTTCCCTTTGGAGCCTATCCCGGCCACTTGTGGGAGAAGGCAGGGGACACCCTGGACAGGTCGCCAGTCTGTCGTAAGGTAGAATGTCCGCAATCAAACACCCATGCACTCTCACGCTCACACCTAGGGACAATTTAGAGTAACCAATTAACCTATGAAGCATGTTTTTGGACGGTGGGAGGAAGCTGGAGACCCCAGAGAAAACTCAAGCATGCACGGGGAGAACATGCAAACTCTGTCAAGTTCCCCCAGCAAGGACTTGATCCGGGGCCTTCTTGCTGTGAGGCAAGAGCGCTAACTACTGCACCACACCGTGCAGTGGTTAGCGCTCCTAACATCATGGGAGATGTTGAGCAAAACCGCCGCCTTTGCAGAAAGACTCTGACTCTTCTCTGAGCCTTATTATTTTGTTCACTTGTTCCACGGTCTGATACCGGTTCCCCTGGAAAGCTACACTATTTTTGTTGGAACTGAGAGAGTTTATGAGCCATCAGAACAAGGAAGTGAAGACTTTAACTGCTTCTGATTGGTCAGACTTGGATTCAATAATGATTGGTGGAGACAGTTTTTCAAAAACAGGGCTGAAGCTGCAGCTAAATCGCAGTACCGCCAGTCTTATCAAAATGTCTTTCATAGAATCAAATAAACACAAAGAAAAAAGTATTTTAAGATCTTTCAAATTCCTTACTACTCAGTGTTTTATCAGGGCCTGTATGGATGAACAAAGAGCTGATATCCTGGAGATGGTAAATATTTTTAGATCAGTGAAAATGGATAATTCCCCACCGCACACCACCTGACGATGTCTCACAGCACACTGGTTGAAATACACTGGTTTAAATGATCAATTTCAGTTAAATATATCATACAGAAGATGAACATTGATATTTTGAAGGTGAATTGAAATTTGGTTGATTCAAAGGAACTGTGTAATAATTACTTAAACAAAAATAGCCAGGTGCGTAAATGGGAAACCCCAACAGAAACATGCTATCAATATTTAGTAGATCCTCCTTTTGCAGAAATGACGGCCTCCAATCACTTTCTATAGCTTCCAGAATTAGAGCAGTGTTTAGGGTCATTTTCTTGTTGAAGTATCCAGCCCCAGAGTAACTTCAACTGCGTCACTGATTCTTGAACATTGTTTGTAAGTATATGCTGATACTGACTGAAATCCATGCGACCTTCAACTTGGACAAGATGCCCAGTACCTGCACTGGCCACGCAGCCCCAAAGCATGATGGAACCACCACTAAATTTGACAGTGGGTAGCAAGATAATGCTGCACAGCTGCAGGGAATCCCCCTGACTACTTGGGAGTTTAAAAATGGCTATTGAACACTTGAGCACTTGGAGTCTGGTGCTCAAACCCCACCCATTTCCTGGGGGCTAACCCTCTGTGCTTCCTGGTAAGTGTGGTGGTGCTATCTCCGGTGAATCTGCTTTGGGTTTTTCATAGGAATGGGAATTGAAGCCTAATGAAGCTCCCTTGGGGTTCAAGTGTAATTGTGCCGAAAATGAACCACCCATTCAGGCTGAAAACCACACAGAACAGCAGCATCTGGTATGGACTGATCGTGAAATCCACATATGTTTCAACTAAGTCTTTAAAATACCTTCAATGTGGAAATGATGAAAAAACGTAAACAAAACAATGTTGTTACTGATGATTAGAAAAAATACAATTTAAAACAAAACAACATTTGATGTTTTCTGTGAGAGGTGCTTGATAATAATAATAATAATAATAATAATAATAATAAATTTTATTTAGAATGTGCTTTACATTTTGGGTAAATCTCAAAGCGCTACAATGAAGGCAGGAATAACAATGGTTTGAAATAAGAACAGAGTAAGACATAAACAACAGCAAAAGTACTAAAAGGCATTATTAAAAAGGACTTGACACAGCAAATTACACATCACATGGAGAAAATAAATGCAAAGCAAAAAACAAAAATGTTAAAATGGTGTCTTGAACTTGGGGCCTCCGAATGCAAACCCCACTGACTGTTCCATTGAGCTGTTTGCTTCTTTCGTACCATTATCTTTCTACCGAGACAGCTCTTTGTCCATTTCTGACAAAGATGGGCATCTGTATTGATACTTCATGGGCCTGCCATTATAAATTAATTGAAGTATTTTTTTTTTTATGCACAACTTTCATGGTGTATTGTTTTTGTTTTTTCCAAGCAGCCATGGTAAAGTGCAATGAACTGACGCTGATTCCAATCTTGGGGAGACATAGAAATTGGTCTGGAAAAATTCAGGATTCATTTCGTATTTCTCGAGAATTGCGCGTCCAACTGTTTAAAACACAAGTGATATCTGAACCATAATTCGACCAAACTAAGCATTTGACGCGTCATACGTCATCAACTAATGGATTCGCGCTTAGTTGACACACGCTCCAAACATTGTGCCGCCAAACACTGTTTCATGAAGGTGCATCAATAAAACTTCTCCTTCCGTGTCAAAAGGGCCCTCACTTTTTCGTGAACAAACTGTGTTCTTTAGCTGATAAAGAAAAGAGCTCTAGCATCCAGTGCCTCCCTCTATGCCTCAGTGAGCTTAAGGCGTGGATGAGTTTCTCATTATTCCAAAATGAAGCTGGCTTATCCAAATGTGCTTTAGCATATTTCAAGCGACTCGTTTTGTGGCATGTGCACAGAAAAGGCTTCTTCCGCATTACTCTTCCATACAGCATCTCCTTGTGCAAAGTGCACTGAATGGTTGAACGCTGCACAGCGACGCCATCTGCAGCCAGATCACGTTGTAGGTCTTTGGAGCTGGTCTGGGTTGAGTTTGATTGTACTCACCATCCTTTGCCTCTGCCTATCTGAGAGTTTTCTGGGCCGGCCACACTGGGCCTTTGCTTGAACTGTACCTGTGGTCTTCCATTTTCTCACTATGTTCCTCACAGTGGAAATTGACAATCTCTGGCAAGCTGTTTTTATCTCTACCTAAATCCATGATGCTGAATTATCTTTGCTTTCAGGTCATCTGACATTGTTTTGTGAGGAGAAAATACTGGGCACCTTAAATACTCCTTCTTTATGATTGGGCTTTGGCTATGTGTATGTAGGTCAAGGGTCAATGAGCTTATAAAACAAATTTTGTGTTCCAATAATTATTGTTAAAGGTAGTCAAATCAATAAAACAGGGGAGCCGAAATTTACGCACCTGCCTATTTTTAAGTACTTATTGCACGTTTTTTAAAATCCAAAAAACTTCACTTCTCAAATACCACTGTGTTCATCTGCTATATGATATATTTTGTCACGGTGCCCCCGGCCGGGCCCTCCTCATCAAATCCACCTGCTGACGACGGCGCCTCGTCAGCCCCATCAAGACCTCGCCTTAAGGAGGACCAGGACCCGTACTCTACGCTAGTTCGTTGTACTCCACGGTGCTTCACTGGCTATCTCATGTCTTGTCTCGCTCTGGTTCTTGCTTCCTCGACTAACCCCTTGTTTTGTCTACTGCCTGGTGATCCCGCTCTCTGCCTGGAAATCAGGTCGCACCTACCTCTCGTTGCTTCCTGTCTCTGCATCCTCTGGCATTCCTCTGACCACGGTGTTCGCCAAGAACCTCCAACCATCTTCTCTTTATTCGCCATTTAATTTCTGTTCCAGAATTAACTTTATGACTTATCACTCTGTCTGCCGAGTTTCCTTTAGGTTCCAGCATCTGGGTCTGCCACAGCCTGCTAGCCATGACATATTTAACTGAAATTAATGAGCCTCCTCAAAAAGCTGGTCTTGATTTCACTGCTGTCACCCGTATCAGTCAAAACAGTTGATTATGAAATACTAGAGGTTTGTTACTAAGACTGCACAGAATAAAGATGAACTTGGATTAAAAAAATATGAGACGGTGAGTGTTGGATTATTAAGGATGTTTTTTCTCAAACATCACAGAGACGGTTATGGTAATACTTTACTATTGATTATATAACTTTTTTATTATATGTGACCCTTCACTTTGAGGAACTTGGATTGAGTAGGTTGTAATCAGTGCTGGAGTTTTAATCTAATCCTCACCACTCTACATTTAAGCAAAGAGTGCTTTAAGTTAAACATTTCAAGACAAGAAGCATTGCATAATGGGTAAAAGCAAAGAGCTGTCCAAAGACCTACGCAACCTTTTGTTGCAAAACACACTAAAGGCATTAATACAGGCGCATTTCTAAACTTCTGAAAGTTCCAGCGAGTACCATTGGGCCATCATCCGAAGTAGAAAGAACACAGTATTACCATAAACCTGCCACGGCCAGGTGCTCCTCGCAAGATTTATTCCCATTTAGGCTGGGCTCAAAAACTGCTAATCCAGGACTGTTGATGATGCGAGTCTTCACTGCATCAAAACTAGCCTGTGCCTCTGAAGTCCACTTGAATGTGTCAGTGTGCAGGCATGCTCTCATAGGCTCCACCAAGAATGCATAATTTTTCACAAATTTTGCATACCACACAGTAAGTCCCAGAAATTAGTGTAGTGGCTGCTGCCGTGCTGAGTTTGTAAAGTTTTCAGGTGATCCTCATTAGGCAGCAAACTTATTGAAATGATATGCCCAAGGAACTGCAAGCTCTTCTGGTTAAAGAAGCATTTCTTCCATACAAGCTGAGACCAGCTTCATTAAGGAGTGAGATCCGGTTCCGGGCAAGGCAGTGACGCAGGTCGCGTTTCATGGATACTATCTTTCAAATTACGGCAGTTGATTTTATCCAAAAACAGAGCTGACCATGCCCCGAAGAAACTCAGGAATATGAAGAGTCTGCGTCTGACATTATTCAAAGAAACGCTGAAAAAGTTTTATGGATCAAGTGCTACGGTGGCCGACAGGGCTCACACTACATACAAATGGAAAAACGCAACGGCATTACCTGAAGCAAGACGAAATTACCTGAAGCACAAATAGCATTAAGACAGCAAATTGCATTAACCAAAGCACGACGAAATTACCCGCCACAACGCATTAAGAGTGAAAGCATCGCATTTGACATAAATCCTGGCATTAGCATTAAGCTCAGTACAACGGAAGTGAGGACTTTTTTTCCGTAAAAAATAAAAGCCTGGGCAGATTCAAACTATTCGCAATTTCCACAGAATTTTAGGGCCACCAAAAAAAGTAAAATTATAAAATTTTAAACCGTAAATTTATGAGAAAAATTGTATTTTTACGAGATTAAAGTGGAAGTGAGCATACAGGCAGCACAGCAACAAAGTGAACTGCAAAGCAGCAGAGCAGACCGACTAAACTTAGTTGAACAGGTGAGCTGAATCGTTTATTGGATAACGCTCCAAAATGTCTGAAGTTTAGCTGCTTGATTTATGATTTAATAATGTTTTATTTTTTGATGGGTGGTTGTAGGATCTCTGCAAGGCGCAGCCGACGGCGACAGTTATGGAGGTGCGCGCGCGTGGTGCGTGTGTTGAGACTCCCGCGCATGTGTGAGAGCACGGCGTAAAGAGGGGGTGTGAGTGCTGAGCGAGAGTTTATGTCTATATTGTGTGATCGAGGACGGAAAACCTAATAAAAAGATGGTGTCCCTCCTCCCAGAAGAAGTATTTTGTCTTATTAATCCGCTGGAGGCTGAGGATCCGGAACGAAAGTGAACTCAAACGCGATCCGCTCGCCCTGGAGAAAATTCCCCGCGCCTCGACCACGCTCAGAAAGATAAAAAGAGAAATCATCGCGCAAAGGTTCAAGAGCACTTCTGCAGCTGTCTACTTGAATCCTTTCTTCCTCCATTAAAGATCAGATTCTACGCTTGTTTGACACTTCTACGTGATATTTGGACATGATTAGGTAAGTTTACTAGATTACTAACAATATACGTTTGTCTAAAAAAAAATTTCATCTGTGCTCTACAGGACATCTGTATCTAACGCTCTTTGTCTTTTTTATTAAGATTTCTTAAGTCGTAAATTTATTTAGAAAAATCCTCAGAATTTACAAATTTTATCTCGTGAATTTATGATTTAAAATCTCGTACATTTACAATAAAAAAGTCATCGATTACGGAGCCTTTTCTGGAAGTTTTTTCCGATAGGTTTTAAAAACAATGAGACTGAACTGCCACTCAAAATCAGATAATTTTCAGTGTAAACCGGTTTTCCGGGGTTCGGTGTCAGTAAAGCGGAGTTTCATACATAAAATAAGGAGCTCAGAGCCACGTTTGGGTGTAGAGGACCGCTGCAGCCTTTATCTTCCTTTTCTTTCACATATCCCAGCTCATCTGTCACCTTACGTCATGAACCTGTCATCCGAACACCAATGCTGAAGGTAAACAGTGTTACATACGCCCTCTCCTGCAGGTGAAATGTCCCGTTATAACATATAACAATAAAGCGGAATGAAAATAGTTCGTTATATTAGCCTTAGAACGTTGAAAATGCCAGAAAGTGCTGCTCTCAGACAGATGTCAGACAAACGTAGATTCGATCTTTAATGGAGGAAGAAAGGATTCAAGTGACAGCCGCAGGCCAGGGATACTTTGAACCTTTGCTAAAAGGATGATTTCTTTTTTCTTTCTGGAGCGTGGTCGGAAACGCAGGGGAGATTTTCTCCAGGGCCGAAGACGGATCCTCGTTTGGGGTTCACTTTCCCGTTCGGATCCTCAGCCTCCAGAGCGAGTTAATAAGACAAAATACTTCTTCTGGGGAGGGACACCATCTTTTTATTAAGGTTTTCAGTCCTCGATCACACAATATAGACGCAACTTCCTGCCTGCGCCGCACCACCCCCTCTTTCGCCCGTGCTCTCACACATGCACGCGGGGTCTCCAACACACACATCACACACGCGCGCGCGCACACTCCATAACTGTCGCCGTCGGCTTCATCGCCTGCAGAGATCCTGCAAACCACCCATCAAAAAATAAAACATTAATAAATCATAAATCAAGCAAATAAACTTCCAGACATTTGGAACGTTATCAATAAACATCTCAGCTCACCTGTTCAACTAAGTTTGTCGGTTCTGTTTGCTGCTTTGGCAGCTGCCTTTACTTGTTGCTGCTGCTGCCCTGTATGCTCACTTCCACTTAACTTCGTGAAAATACAATTTTTTCTCATAAATTTACGTTTAATTTTATAATTTTACTTTTTTGGTGTCTAAAAATTTATTGCATCGAATAGTTTGAATCTGCTAGGCTTTGGCTTTACCCGAAAGTCCTCTACTTCCGTTGTGCTGAGCTTAATGCTAATGCTGGGCGTGCTGATGTCGCTGTATTTCTTAATGCCGTTGTGCTTCGGGTAATTTCGTCGCGCTTCGGGTAATGCCGCTGCGCTTGTCTCTTAATGCCGTTGTGCTTCGGGTAATTTCGTCGTGCTTCGGGTAATGCCGTTGCGCTGTCTCTTAATGCTGTTGTGCTTCGGGTAATTTCGTCTTGCTTCGGGTAATGCCGTTGCGTTTCCATTTGTATAGTGTGAGCTCTGTCGCCACCGTAGTGTCGCTAAACTAACGCCACTCTGGGAGATAATGGAAGAGTTCCGAGATTTCGGCCCAAAACGAAAGCAGGAGAAAAACCGGCCGCAGGATTCTGAGAAAAGACTGGACTTATGCGTGGAACAGCAAGTATGATGAATAACGTCATTCTCACTGGAGTACCAATCAAGCCTCGAGCGAAGCTGAATTCAGCTGGAGCTAGCGCTGCTAATGCTAGCGCTAGCGTAGCTAGCAGTGCAAATACGGAGATCGACGCTTGCCGCTGGAGCAGCAAATACATTCATTTCTCACATCTAAAGGGATTTCTGGATCTCAATACCATCGGTATTCCGCCACCTGCTCCTCAGGAGAAAGGAGGACGCAGATAAACCAGCGATCTCATCAGGTTTAGAATCACAAACACAAGCTAGCTCTGATGAACTGTAAAGAAAAAACCTGAAAGGTTCGCTGCTTATCTGAAATCCACCATCTGACCAGAAGGAATGCTGAAATTCAAACATGCAGGTCGGCTTCAGGAAGCGTACAGATTGAGAACACTTGGGTTAAAGGCTGCAGATGACAAGAAACCACTGTCCAGAGGACCGCACTAAGGTTCTGGTCAGAACACCATGAAGGACTTTGAGAAGTGTCGATTACGTACCGCCTGAATCAACGTGGAGTAATAAATCAAAGAGCCAAATAATTTCAAGAAATATGACACCTGAATCATCACTCTTCCATAAGTCTGACGCCATCTGAATAACAGCAGAGAGTTCTGACCTGCAGACAATTTGACTTCAATCTCACCGCAGCTGATATCAGAATGAAGAAGATATGGACTTGAATTCCAATAAGGTTCGCAGACATAATGATCAAGAGAACTATTAACTGTTTTGAACTCCAGGAGATCAGCTGTTATCAGTAAAGAAGAAATACCAACCTGGACAATCGATAGATTATGGAATTCTTTTATTTTCCCTTACAGCATTACCTTATTATAAAAAAAAAAAAAAAAAAAAAAAAATTTTAAAAAGTAAAACAAATGATTAATCACTTATTGAAAATTGTTAAATTGATTGACTTTTGATGATATTACTTCACTAGCTCCTAAAATTGATAAAATGATTCAAAATCTTTCCTAATGTAGCATAATTTTTGCACATGTTTTTAACTTTTGATACTTGGATGAAATTTCTTTACAGAAAATTCCTGAAACAGTGTTGTCTGCTTTACTGATATAGTATTATGTTTTAAAGCATATGAATGACTTTTAAAAGTAACATAATTTGCATACATTTCAGATGCTGCATTTGCCATGTTGATTTCTAAAGTTATTTTTGACGTAGTACTTAAGTAATTTCATCTTTTGGCACATGCTTATTGATAATTTTATGATTCTTAATTCTGTCTGATAAAACCTAGGAACCGTGGATATTGATAAATCATGAAATAAAAATGGTTATAGTATAACGGATTATGTTCGCTTCTTTTCCAATTTCTTCAAGCAATTTTTTTATTAATTATGTCTAATTATCCTAAGTTTGATTAATTACTGTATGAATGTATAACTGATGATTATATTGCTTTTGTGCGTATACATTCTATTTGATTGCTTGAAATAAACCATTTCAAATCAAAATTAAGTGCAGCTAGAACTGCTTGGAGGTTGCGATCATCTTCTTGCTGGTCCTCTGCCATAAACAATCACTTCATCCAGGTAGTTCTGGACTCCTTTTAAGCTTTCAGCACCAAGGACATGAGCTTGGAGAATGCACTTGGGGCTGAACACAGCCCATAAGGGACTCGACGAAACCTTCATGTGTTATGAATGCAGTTATGTCACGGCTCTCTTCTGCCAGCAACACCAGATCATTTGCCAAGTCAATAGTGGAGAAAACTGTAGCTCCATACATGTTTGAAAAAATGTCATCCATATATGGAATAGGACATCGCTTCGTCATCATCATTGCCTTGACGTGAATATTCTCACGATAATCCACACACATTCTCACTTTCCCATTTTTCCTCAGTGTCACTACAAATGGAGATACACCCAGGCATCAACTCTCTCTCATGACTTCCATCTCCAACAGCCTCTCAATTTCCTCAGAAGAGACAGCTCGCCTGACTGAGACCGAAGCTCGAGCTTTGTTGGACAGGCTGAACATCCTCTCTGATCTTCACTTTATGAATAAACCCTTTTGCAAGACCCAGCTTTTCATCTGCTGCTCCAGTTTTAATCTCAGCTACTGGAGCTGTTGATGAAGTCACTGTCGGTGAAGAAGCTGCTTCAGGAAGTACTGCGTTGTTGTCAATGATGAGCCTCAGCACTCTAAACAAGTCCAATCCGAGCAAAGCTGTGCCTGTTTTCACTACATACAGTGTAGCTGGTACTTTAGCATTAGCATGCTTCAATGTAGCTGAGAAACAGCCTAGCACTGGGACTTTGGACTTAGTGTATGTCATCACTGTACCTTGGAAGCTGGCTCAGAAAGACACATCACTGAAGCGTTCTCTCTGTAGTGAAGAAATGAGAAATCAGTCGCTGAGATTTCTTCCATGCGCAGTTCTAAGTCGTGAGAATGACCAGAAATGCTAACGAATAAAATTAAGAGGTCTTATTGTCCCTAACAAAGAGCTCTAAACAAAATAAAACAGATACATCTGAGTGTCCAAAATCATGGTCTGCAATACGTAAGAGGTTACAATCCGACTCACATGCAGCTTGTCTGGAGACAAAAAAAAGTTCCTGAGTGCAGAATTTCTAATCATGTGGTCAGAATCTCCTCCCCCGGAAGAAAGATGGCGGCTGTATCTCCGCCTCTGGCCGCTCGAGATTGGCTGACAGAGGAGCCTGCCTACTTCCTTCAGTCCATACTTGAAATCACATCATCTGCTCTCTGGGGGCAACCTCACAGATGGACACGGTACAGAATCCCCATGGGTCCACCACAGGGGGCAGGAACTGTCACCGCAGGAAGTCGATCCTAGAGCTTTGTTCTCCACACGTGAACGGACGCCTGAAGTGGTTCCCATGCAGCTACAATCAGTCCCAGAGATAGTTAATTTATGGCCCATGTCAGACCTAAAACCAAATGGCCTTAGAAGATGTGGCGGGGTCCCACCGAGAAAGGATGCAGAGGAGCCAAGGTGAGGAGGATCTTTCTTTGCGAATTCTGATGCTAATGCGCAGGGCCACGCAGCATACAGCACACTCTGTCACTCCTTCCTCTTACTACTCATGTGCTCACCTTTAAATGGGGATGCCACGCCACGGGGCGTTGCTCTCCATTCCCGTCCAGGCGGCACCACAGGTGGTAATCATAAATAACAATAAATAACAAAATACATTTTTACACAAACAATAAAACACGATGTGCCCCCCCCCCTCGGCATCTGACGGTGCCACACCGTCACACCATTCCTCTCTGGAGGGATTGATTTACGCGTAATCCACTCAGCAGTCCGCTGCCGCATTCCCACGCCAACCGCCAGACACCGCCCTCGCCGCCGGATGGATGCACTGGTTACTGCTACCGACGCACCCCCTCCAATCCGCCCACGGTGCTCGCCCCGGTTGTTCCCAGCCCCGCAGCGCCCTTCCATTGGCCAGCACGCCCCGCTGGTCTTCCTCCTCGGATGTCACCTGGCTGATCGGAGTCGCCGATACAGCAAGTTCTCTGGCGATATTACGCGCCTCCCGAGCACTGACGGCCCGCAGACGCCGTCCGCTCCTTCGTCTATCTCTCGCCAGGCCTCCAATGCCCGCATCTGGCGCAGTGGAACCGGCGGCGCCCCGCCCCAGCCCGCCGCCTGGTGTTCAAGGTCCGCCTTGCTGCCCGCGAGGTCCGCCACGCCATGGGCGCCATTTACACAAACAATAAATGACGCGTGCCCCTCGGCATCTGATTTGGTGCTGCACACTTCATTACAGAAGATCAAAGAATCCCTTTCTTTCCCTTGACGGGGGATGAGCGTGGAGCTGAAGTCAAAACCTTCTCACATATGCAACTTAAGGAAGTTTCATCAAAGTTCAAAGGATGTTAGAGCACACACTTCAGCACATGACTAATCTTCAATGTAATAAAAATTAAGACTGACAACCCTAATGAAATGACCAAAAATATAAATTCCTTCAGTTTCCCTCTCTTGACCTCACGAAGTGAGGTAACACAAAAAATAAAAACACATTATCACATCAGACAATCAAAACATTTCAGCAGGTCCACATGACCTGGCAGCTGTGGTCTCAAACCCTCACAATTTAAAGGCCTGTACACACCGGGACTAATATTCGCCAGGCGTTATTCGCCAGCTGCCACACGTTTTTGTGTTCACACCCAGGCCATTTTCGCTGACGATGAGCCGAGCGAACATGCAATTTCATTCCCTGACGTTAGATGGCGCTAATGTAAAACAGAAATACTCCTGTACACAAGGTGGCGCTACGCAACTTTACGCTTTCTTAAAGCTTCACCCAGAAGAAGAGAGCAAGTATTTACGCGATTGTCAGAATCATACAAAGAAAACATGAATATTTCAAGCACCAGTTGCTCCAACCGCTTGGTTCAGGGATATTTTATAATGTCCGTCATTATTTCTTCTCAAGGGAGTGTGTAGACGCTACTTGACGCGTCTATCTTCTTCGCTGGTATGTGTGCTCAGCAAGGCAGTTTTGTGTTTGAGCGCCCCCAAGCTGTGTTTTACTGTAACTTCAGAAGCTCCAGACACGTGTGCAGAAGCTCCATTCTCATTGGTCGACAGATTTCGACGCTAATGGCGCCAAAAAACGAACTCCGAAGCGGGTTTTTTGATGCTTTGACGCCAAGTGGCTGTTTTTCGCGCCGGGTGTGCACACTCATTGGTGTTTTGTTTAGTCACGAGAATCGCCGGCGAAATTCGTCCCGGTGTGTACGGGCCTTAACAGAACCAATGTGAATTAATGTGCATTTCAAAGGGGTGGATGATCCATTCATGAGTGTAGAGGCGAAAATTGTCGGAGCTAAACTTTAATCTTCTATGTGAAAGATTCATTGAGTAGTCGGACAGGAAAATTCTTGCTACGGCCCCATGCCCCATCACACTCATCCCTATGGATACTCATGCTTCATTAGATCTTTGGCACATTGGCGTTTACAAAAGTTACAAAGAACAAGACATAAAGTAGTAAATAAAGAAAATGTCATGGTGCCTCTGTCAGCTCTCCCCCCCCCCTCTCTGCTTGGCCTCTGATTCATCCCAGCGTGTCCATCATCTCATCACCTTACCGACCTACTTCTAAGGCCTCCCAAGACTAGGATTCATCGCCAGATCGCGGCTAGTCTGGTCTTCCCTTCTGGTCTTTTCAGCGTTCAGTATCTCGTCCATGCCTCACGTGACGCTCTGTCTCAGGACCTTCATGCCCAATGGCAGTGGACACTCTCAAATCAAGAGATAACCAAGCAGAACATCACCAGAAGCCACCTACCTCATCACGGAGTCTCAGTCACGTCCAGAACCATAGCCGAACCTCCAGCCAAGCCAAAGAGCCACAGCCGAGCCGAAGCCACGCCAAGAGCCACAGCCGAGCCGAAGCCACGTCAGGAGCCGCAGCCGCACTTCCAAGTCTCGCTCGAACTTCGACGACTTCAGCTCACGCTCCTCCTGCCACAGCAACCACGCTACCTTTCTGGAACAATTAAACTTTATTTACTTACTCCATTCACCTCCTGTCCTCTTTCGGGTTCCAGCAACTGGGTCTGCCAAGTTAGCGAGCCATGACAAAAAATACACAAATACAAATTCAAATTATTCTAAAAAGTAAAAGATAACAAAGACAATAAAAATATCACTTCTTGTAAGAAAAAGGAACACCTGGAATTAAGGGGGAAATTGAGACATGTTAATGCAGAACAAAATCACACAGATGATGAAAAGAAAAATAGAATTGTCAAACATAACAGCAAGCAATTTTGTAAAATGCAACAAAATCCAAAAGGTCATTCCGGGCCTCGAACATTTGCCTCCTCCTTCTGCATGTCCCACAAGCCTGCAAGCTTGACC
Source organism: Oryzias sinensis (assembly GCA_037389245.1). NCBI lineage: Eukaryota > Metazoa > Chordata > Actinopteri > Beloniformes > Adrianichthyidae > Oryzias > Oryzias sinensis. The sequence continues at coordinate 22,992,908 of CM074494.1, forward strand.
TGGCCTCCTATGGCTGACTTCTCAGCCAAACTATTGTTTTAACAGTTTATTCTCATTCTCCCTTTTTTCTGTGCATGTGTTTTCTGCTGAGCAGGCCTCAGACTTATCTTCACTTTAGCCTTGGAGCTCCTCTCCAAGCAGTAACCTGTGGGCGTGATTTTCACACGAGGTCCATAGGATGATCTTTCGAATATGAAAGTGTCACCTGGACTTGACACAAGGCAGGACACAGGACTGGACTCAGATGCAGAGAGTTTTAGATTGTTTAATTTCTTAGAGCTGATAAATTTGGCTTGGCTTTGCTGAAGGAGAAACAAGCATAATCAGGCACAGGACACAGGGAACCTGGCTATAAATACATGAGGAGGGGAAGCACAGGTGGGAACGATCAGGGATGATGAGGCAGGCTCAGCTGTGGGGAAACAGACAAGGCCAGGGAGAGAGGAAGGACTGAAACGAGAGGTGAGTTAAACCTTCAAAATAAAACAGGAAGTTAAACACGACAACGTGACTGACAGAACTTGACGACATGACAGATTCTCTGTGCTAATTCTCTGTAAATCACCTGCGTATGCTCCCCACTCCCTTCCGCTCAAGCATTACCATTAGTCAAATAAACTGTTATCAGCCTGTTCATGCTGCTGTTGAAATGAGACGAAGTTCTCGGTTCGTTTCACTTTTCAATGTGTTTTTCCCAATTTTATTTTTTTAATTCTTGTTTATTTTATTTATTTTTTTCCTGATTTTTTCTACCTCATGCCTGGCTCCTACTGGAAACCATTGATGATTTATATGATTATTCAAGAAAGCTGTGAGGAATAAAGCGAACGCGATTGAGTCTGCCTAGCTCTTCTTCCTCACAGACTCTGAATCCTGACCAGAAGGCTCTGTCGGTGACCTGCTTTACCTGAAGACCATTTAACGGACTGGATTGGTCACACCCGTGAGTGGACAGGACCCTCCAAGATTCTCCTCACCATGCTAACTGCAGTACACATTGCTGACTGACCTCCTGGGATTCACGTAAGCCACTGTAAATTTCTGAGAGCCTATGAGACTGACATTTTGAGACACATCCCTGGTTGAGGTCCAACTACGGAGCCGCCGCAGTGTGACACTACCTGGCGAGGGGCTCCCTGGTGTGTTTCCTCTAGCTCCTCTCTTCCAGCTACAGTGGAGCTTCAACCAGCTAACATGGGTCCAGCTGTTGCTCGTGGTTTCATCTTGTACTTTTATTCCCTCTTCCTCTGGAGATCCCACCACATCATCAGTGAGGTCAAGGCCCTAAATCACAAATTTTCTTCAGATGATTGACGCCACTGGTCTGGGTCCCAACTTTATTGGTTTACTTCTGGTGGAGGTACTGATAAAACTAGCCACTCCGGTCCTCTGTGTGTGTTGTTTTTCCTTTTCGCCACCTGTTTGATTCCATGTGTCAATGAATGATTGCCGCCAGACCGACTTCATCAGCATTATGCCTACAATTAACCTAATTCGCGATCCGCCGTGGTTGAAACTGGTCTTCGCAGATTTATTTTATTGTTTTTTCTTTGTTTGATTTTTATTTTTTATCTTCTTTATTTCTTAATTTGTTTCTTGTTCTATGTAACTTTAATTAATGATTTTGTGCCAAGGTCTGACTGGTGATGCATGTGATTCCACAGATGACTGCTGAGGGGCACAGAGTCGCTATGAGTTTTGCCCTCCTGACTGCTCAATGACAGTTTCATACAGATGGTATAAGTTTAGCTCTGAGGCCGTGATCAACACTCATGTACCTACCAATTCTGATGTGCTCATTTATTCACGCTTGATTTATGCTTTTCTGTGTATTTACCTGTACTCCTAAACTTTTGTTTTCGGCGCGCAGCCAATATGCTGCCCATATACTGAAAAATCTTTGTGAAATGGTGCATATGGTTGATAATGACAGTATGCTCTGCTGATTTTCCATATACAATTTTGATATGACAAACAGGGGTATGTAAAGAATAAAGGAAACTGCCTTAACTTTTATTACACTAATGGTTTAAACTTAATTCACTGAGCATGTATTGTCATCTCAAAATTACATTACATTTGAAGAAAGCACAGCCAAACTATTGTTCTAACAGTTTGTTCTCATCCTCCCTTTTCCTGTGCATGTGTGATCTCCTGAGCAGGCCTCAGACTTATCTTCACTTTAGCCTTGGAGCTCCTCTCCAGCAGTAACCTGTGGGCGTGATTTTCACACGAGGTCCATCGACGATCTTCTGAATTTGCAAATGCAGGGTTTTATATCACCGGCCCATCCCTGAGCTCGTTGGTTCGACTTTGAATGCAATTCATGCTCATCTGTCTGTACTCCTTCGTGTTTGTACGAAGTAAAACCTCCACAAAAGCTAAGTTTTGTCTCTGAGTCATTATTCATTATTTCTGTGTGTAAGAAACTGACAGGGTTACAAACTAAAATTTAATACAGTCCTTTCTAGAGAATCCAGTTTCTTCACAATTATATTATTTTTCTATTATATGTGACTCCTCACTTTGAGGATCTTGGATTGTTGTAATCAGTGCTGGAGTTTTAATCTAATCCTCATCACTCTACATTTAAGCAAAGAGTGCTTTAAGTTAAACATTTCAAGGGGAAAAATACCTTGACTTATTGCTATTTGACTTTGTTACAGCGTGGACAAAACTGCCCCATACTTTCCGTTGACACCACTAAAATGTCCAAATATAAAATCAAATTTCCTGTTAACTCGTTTCACTTCATGAATAAACTAAATCTGTATCGGTAATTACTCAGACACCAAGACATGCATAGGTTGACTGGGCTGGCCTTCTCTACAGCACTCCCCAAAACGACCTGCTCCATATTCATCTAGAAAGAAAAAAAATCCATCAAATTTACTTTGAAACTTCACTTTCCAGGTCTAAGCTAATTTGTTGCAAAACCTAATCAAATCTGCATCAAGAGTGGTAAAGCATGCATTGTGGCCTGCACGCTCTGTCCAGGCTCTCTGGGCAGGTATGTGCCGACATCAGTCTGACTTAAGGTTTCAATCACAGCTTCACCGTCACTTTGTGTGCTTGGTGACATGAGTGCCATCGATGTAGAAGGAGGATTAGTTCTATCATTTTCATAACTCTTTGCATTGCTAAAAACTATTTTAATAAATTGGAAAAGCAAGAAAAAATACAAATATAAGTCAACACAGAAATCTGCTGTTTGATCAGATCAGCTTGAAAAAATGTCAGCCTCTGAAGGTTCAAGTAACTTTGAAAGACTTCGGCCCTCTGGTCTCCCATAGCTGACTCCATGACTTAGAGATGGGGGGCTCTGGTCACGCTGCTCCTTGCCCTCTGCCAGTGGCCGGGGTGGGGGCCTCCGGTGCCTGGCGCAGGGGTGGCGGGTTCCATGGTCGGGGGCCGGTCCGGCGCCGGGTGGGCGGGCTGGGGCGCTGGGCGTGGTCCTCTGGGGCTCGTGGGGTGCGTGGTGGGGGTGGGGTGGTGCTCTGGCTTGGCTTGGGGGTGGTCCTTTGCCTGTGCTGGGTTACGGGGGGCTCAGCGGCGCGGGATGGGCTTCCATCTACGCCCTGGGCTGGGATCACCCTTCCCCGGCTCTGGGGCGGACGACAATCCTCTGGGGCCCCGGGCGCCTCGGTGTCATCCGCCTGCCATGGATCTGAGGTGGTGGGGTCTTGTGGGCTCCTGTCCTGTGGGGGCATTCTGGGAGGGGGCACCATTGGCACGGGCAGGGGGTTGACGGGTCGGGTCTCCGCTGAGGTTATCGGCGTTTCCGCCGTTGGCTGCTCTGTCCCGCCGACTTTATGCGCCTCTAGGGCCGGGCGCTTGGGGGGTGGGGCCTGGGATTGCTCCGGTGGCGCTTTCTGGCTCCTCTCCCTGTGTGGGGTGGGTGGTGCTGGGCCTGTGCGTCGCGCCTCGGGTGGGGCCCTGGGCCAGGCCTGGCCCCTTGCTGGGACAGCTGGCTGACCACCGGGGACAGTCTACCAGCTGTCCCCAACTTACCCCCTTCCCATATAACCTCATAATAGGGCGATGGGGGTGGGGCTTAGCTCATGATGAGCCTTTGGGGCTCATGGCTGTTTATGGAGTGGGCTCCCCTCTTCGGTTTTATTTGCACTAGACATGTAGGGTCTTTGGTAGGGGGGTTGCTGGACATCACTGCCAGCATGCAAGAGATGTCCTCCTAGCACCCTTCCCGCCAACTTTAACCGCAGACCTTAGACATTTAGGGCCCCTTGGTGGGGAGGGTGAGGGATACTACCGTGAGTAATCAGAGATGTCTCTCTTAGTGCCCTACCCGCCAATTTTAACTGCACCCTTAAGTACACACACTTCTCCTCAATATATACATCCAACATAAACACACATGCACACACACACCCTCTTAAACACACATACACGCACACACATTTTGCAAGGAAGGTGGGACCTAGGATCATCTGTCCCCTGCCTCTTCCCTGGTGGGGTACGCCCTTTGGGTAACGGCGCCGTGGTCCCCCCGGGTGCCGGTTTCCTGCCCGGCGTGTGCTCTCTCCGCGTGGGGGTTCATTACATCCGGGAGCCGGGTGTTGTGGGTTGTCCTGGGTGGGTTCTGGTCTTTGCCCTGAGCGCTGGGCCCCGCCAAATTTCCAGCTGTGGCCGAGCCTGGTCGGGCCATATTTACAACACCCCTTGTGGGCCCTCTTTTTTCCTCGGGGTTCCCCCCTCCTGGGCGGGGGTGGCGGGCCCCTGCCTTGCTCCTCCCTGGACCAACCGTGGGCCGGGCAGATGGCTGCCTGGAGTGCGGAGCGGGTCTCCTTAAATCCTGGCTCGCACCTGGGCCAGCGGGGATGCCCAGAACTCCTGCGGTGGTGGGGTGCTCTGCCTGGGGCTGTGGGCGCTCCTTCTCCGGTGGGGCCCTGCGCGGTCTCTCCCGGCGCGGGCGGGGACATCCTCCTGGCCGGGCTAGCGGCCCTCTCTTTCCCTCCGCTCTCCCTGCTTCTGGCTCTGGGGCCTGGCACGGTCCTGCTGGACCTGGCCTGGGTGGCGGGTTTGTCGCTCGGCGGCGGCTGTTCTCGCCGCTCGTGTGGCGTTGGGGGGGACTCCGCTGCCGCTGGGTTAAGGCGTGGTGGGGTCTTAGGGTGGGGATGGCTGGCGCTCTCCTCCTTCTCTTTCACATTCCACCATCCATTTTAGAAGAACATGAGCACCACCTGAGCACGGGTGTGTTGGCTCCCTTGCACTGGCGTTTGCGTGACTGAATGACTGAAATGCTTCACACCAGCTGGTTTTAAGGCATAAGTATGCGTGTGAGCACTATCTGTTTTGTACATGCCGACAGATGGACATTTTTGCAGCTAGCAGGTGTGTTTAATATTTGAGTGTGTGTGTGGACAGGCTCCCGCCCTTTTGTACTACACATTTGAACCTTACCATAATGATTAACAACCAGTAAACTTGTTGCTTTATGCTGCTTCATGGTCTTATCCCCTTCCTCCTACTATCACCTCCTCCTTCCCCTCTCTCTAACGCCCCTCTCTCTTTCTTCCTTCTCTTTTCAGTCCGGTCTAACACTAAAGATTTTCTGGCAAACATGTTTGAAATTAATAAAGTTTGGCCTCAATTACAAAAGGCTTATCCAGACATACCTTTGGTTTAATCTATTGGAAGATTAATAACCCCTCTTGTTAAAGTAAAATATGTCCAACACAAGAGGCTCTCATCTGTCTGCCCAGCTGTTGGACAGGACAAGTTAAGAAAAAAAAAAAAAAAAAAAAGTGGTAAAGTATAAATCAACTAGATGTTAAGAAACAGAATTTGGTTGCTATGTAATAAATTAAAGTTAATCGAAACTCAATAGGGGTGGGATTACATGAATGTGCTTCCTCCCTTTCAAAATAAACTCTTCAGAATCAGTCTATTCAATGTGTGTACTGTGCAAATATATCTATTTACGAATAGTTTTTATATTGGGTTATTTTTCAACCAATTTACGGCTCTCTTAACATATTTGTCTTTTTATAATAAATCAAGTCCAATTTGTCAAAGAATGTGTTGCTCCTCTGCTATAAACAGACCAACATAAGTATTCCTGTTCTATTGACTTGGATAGAAGTATTCCAACATATGTGTGACAGACATTCATAAACCCCTTGACCTTTTAGGAGAGCCAACAGAAATGTCCACTGCTGCACAGAAGCTGAAGCAAAAATGCTTTAATATTTTAAACATACTACAGGCCATAAATAGCATTTGATAATTGCATTGAAAATCTACAAATTAAACAGATGCAGATACAACTTTAGAAGAATTTAATTTAATGCGTGTCAGAAAACAGAACGACTGTCAGACGCTAAAGTACGAAGAAAGCTTCTCTACTGTGACTAAGGAACATCTCTCATTTGGTTCAATGAAGTCTGCAGTGAATCAGCCCTGTAGTTAAGTTGCACACCAAAAGTCATCAGGCTCCGTCTTTCCCGGTGATGGGTTTGCAGGCAGAGCCGTCACTGGTCCAGGGAAAATACACGACAAGGCCTCGGTCCATGTGAGAGGTCAGGAGTCCCAGAGGACGTGAAGAAATGGGAGGAAAAATTACAGGTATTGTGGCAGGCCTTTCTTTATTGGACTGCAAAAAAAAAAAGAAACAAGCAGCACAATTTTTGACAAACATGTAGGCAGAAAAACCGTTAAATACAGGATCCTCATACTTGGAAGAAGGTTTACTTTTCACGGTTTCGCTTACTTCACGATTTGCATCGCATTGTGTTCTGCATTCTGATTGGCTAAAAAGTCACCCGCTTTTTATCTACCGCGCCAACGCAGGTAATTTAATAGGTATTAATGTGACGAAATCAGTTTGCCAAATTTAAATTACATACGTGCAAATTCTCTAGCAATTTCGAGTTTCTCTAAAACCCATGCCTATCACCATGTTCTTCTCCCAAACACACACACAGCTGCACCGCGGGCTTCAAAATAGAAAACACTGCAGAGCGGAGTCAGGATGCAGCGGCTCAGTCTGTAGAGCAGCGAAATACACCTGAGTCACTGTTTGTCCCACTGAACTTTTTCACAATCATTTTTAATTTTCTCCAGTTTAATCCAATTACTCGGCTCGCGATGGGCGGGGCTAATCTCCACAATTCAGCCGCCTGTTCACTACTTTCGATGATTGAAATTATGTGACAGTACAGTACAGAAGTTATTTGTTGAAAAACGCTCTAAAGTACCTTATTTGTGAAACAAATGCTTGCGCCTGTTAAATGGTTTGTTCTTTCTTTTCAATGTATAATAGAGGATTTAATTGTATAATAATTGTAAAAATAAATAAAGGTTTCTACTTCACGGATTTTGCCTATCACGGGTTCTTTTTGGAATGTAACTCTGCTAAAAACAAGGGTTTATTGCGGCAAAAGAAACTTAGACAATGTTCCTGAGTCAAGATCTGAATCCTTAATATTCCATAAATGGTGCTACAGACGGGCACAGAAACAAACAAAAAGTAGCTTACAAATGGTTCATCCTTTGGAGCGTATCTCTTTACCACCTGTCCATTCCTGTCAATCAGAAACTATCAAAAGAAACAGAAATAGATTCATTACATAAATATGATCCATTTTAAAATGTAACAATGCTAGGAATCAAATTTGAAAGTGTACCTTTGTGAAGTTCCACTTGATAGAACTAAAGAAAGACAAAATAATTAAGATATTGCTAACATTTCTTTCTCCAGGTTATCCAGCATTTTGTCTTTTTATAAATGTAAAAGGAAACAAACTTTGTTAAACAGACGCTTAAAATGTGTTCTTTAAAAACTAAAAATCCTTGAGAAACGTTCACACCGAGTCATTGCAACCCCATAAAGGAAGAGAAACGTGTTTTTAAACATTATTTTAGAGTAAATGAATAACATTTTGTGATATAAAACTAATAAATAGTACTTAATTAGAAAGCCTGGTATGCTAAGTAAAAAAACAAAAAATAGAGGAAAGCTATATGATGGACAGAAAAAGTGTTTCTTGTAGGCTGGGAATGAGCTACAAATGTATTCTAAAAAGGCAGACACTGCAGGCAAACATCATTTCTGAGTCATTTAATCTGGATATTAAGACAAAGGTCCATTTGATTTATTGACTCAGACGTTCAGGAAGTATCCTCAGTTCTTAGTATTTCGGTTCCTGTACTTTGTGGGATCTGTGTACTTTTACATTTTTCAAGTCTCCGTTTGAACAGAAACAAATAAAAACTAAAGAAATAAAGTTGCAAAAATGCACAATGCTTTTATTTCTTTGTGTATTTCAAGTATGCATTTATTTTCATGTTTGAACTATTGTGTGGCTGCTATGAATCAATATTACTGCTACTTTAAAATATATAATAATTCTCTGTTTTAAAATGTTACAACACACCTGATTTGCAGTAGACAGCGTCATAAATGCCCACCTAAACCCCTCCTAAATTCAAAGATGCTCTTTTTTTATTGTTGTTACAATCTAGACTTTAAAACTATGTAAATCATCTGACAGTCTCTTACAAGAATGTCCATGACTTTAAGGAAAACAAAAATATAGCATATCTTTCAACCCAGAATGTTATCAACAATACTACATTATGGTAAATGTTGATTTCATCTATGGAAACATGCTAATAACTCACTTTCCCATGAATCCTTTTCCTTTAGGCTGTTCTTTCATCCACTTCCACAGGGGGTGAGCGGTGTCACTGTGACATCTATCTTACTAAAGAGATCAAACTGTGCGTTGTAACCCTTAGCAAACTCTCTTTAATCTCTGCTTCTGTTCCAGGCTCCTGAGTTGCAGAAGAAAAAAGGTTAAAAGCAGGAAAATAAACCAGAAGGACATTTAATGAAAGATTCAGTGATCTATAAATACTCGGCTTTTCCACAATGAGATGTTAAACAGTTAGGCCATTTTATTCAGTAAAATCAAGGGAGAAGCAGCATTTGCAGACAAAAAACACAAAGGGTCTATTGGTTTCACCTGGGAGCAAACTGGTTGCATGGGAATGCAAGGATGCGTAAACCTTGCTCAGCATACTGGGTGTGCATTGCAGTGAGCTGAGTGTAGTTTACGCCGGTCAGTCCTCATTTAGAGGCGACATTTACAATGATGCAGACATAACCCCTGGAAGAGAGAACAAAGCAAACCCAGAGTTAAGACTAATGGTGTCCCAATCCGGTCACGCGATCAAACATTGTGTGATACGATCACATATTTTCAGACAGGATGTTGTATCCCTATCGGGAATTGGATATTTATTTTATACTCATAATTATAATCAGTGCCATATTTCAAGCATATAATTACAGAGAAATATCTTACAGGAATGGATCAAGACATTTCATTGCCATAAACCACAGCAGAATACAGCACTAGTGAGCAGGAGGCACAAATAGTACTTTTCTCAGAGAACGACTCAAAGTGCTTCACAATCCTAAAACATAAAATCAGAGAAAGAACACAAAATGGCACAGGGAGTCCAAAGCAGGTATGACCCTATGAAACACACTCAGGCATTTAAGTACATGAACAAACAAACAAAAGGGAACACAAGTCAGCTAAAAGCTCTCCTGAATAAAAACATCTTAACTTAAGTTTTAAAAACACTCCACTGAGTCAATCCGGCACAGACACAGGGGGAGGTCATTCCAAAGTCGGGGAACAATTTGTTCATATTTTAAACGTGTTAGAACAGAATCGGACCGGGGCCAAATAAAACCGATCGGGACATCCCTACTGATCAGTGCACCTTTTACCTGTATTTCTCAAGGGACACATCATTCCCATCGATGTCTATGGCCGAAAATTCATAGATGGAGGCTGCTTTTTTCCAGTCTTCTTTCTGAGCACACTGCAAAAGTAAATAAATAAAAATAGAGGGATTATTGCAAAAAGATGTGGGTTCATTAGGCAATAACTGAGTACTTCAACAGCTGGAGTTGACAGGACGGGAAAAAGACAGCGGATTAAGCAAAGAGGTGAATCATAACAGTCACATGCTCCTGGCAGAAACGACTCAGAGCCTAATCAGAGCTCTTGGTGCACTTTGATCGACTTTTGGTCTAAACCCCACGCCCCTGTCTGTTAGTTACTCAAGCAATAAAAGACTGCTTGGATCATGAAGAGATGTGTAGCTGTCCGCTGTAAAGGTAAATCCCTACTGCTACAGGACAACAAGAGGAAATAGTTGGGATTAAACATGGAAAGAAAATATCCTGTTGATTCCTGTTGGATAAAGCAACTATAACGACACACTTATTAATCCAAAATGTGTTGTTTACACAAATAACAGGAAGAGATTACAAATAAATGCAATAAAATAAAGAAAAATAACAATACAGGTTTCCATTTTCTAAATCAAACCACCCAGCAAGCTTTAAAACACCAAAACGAACACGCAACACAGTCAGGGTAACGAGATTTGAATGATGCTATAAGCTAGCCGCCGCGATGTCGGACGTATTTTTCTGCTGCACTGCGTCTAAAAAAAGAAACCAGTCTGACCTGCATGTTGTTCAACATTCAACACGCGAATATTTAAACACGTAAAGCTCATTTACACATGAAGAAGCATTTAGTCATTCTGTTTGTGCGCTGTTATAGGACTTACCATGGTTCTCACGATGCCCCTGGTCCCTAATACCCCTAGTAACACAGCGGGTCGTAACCACATTGCAGCGACTCTTGTCACATGATCTGTCAGCCCCGCCCACTTACAAAAGTTCAGAGCCGCCCTTTTCCCATGATGCACTGCCGGGGATTTATTTTCTGTATTTTACGCTCTTAAAACAACCATAGCATGGATTAATAATATGTTTGATAAAGTAGATATAGAACACATGTTTGTTATGTATGTAATAGGAAAATACAGTTGAACTTGTTTTTTTTTTTTTAGAAGTACACAAGTATAATTAATTTCTTTGGTAGTTTAAAAAAGAAGACAAACGAGGATGCTATAAGAATCTTTCCTAAATCTCGCAGAAATTATTTTTAATACATAATAAGCTGTTCGGACACTTTAGTTTTAAACATATAATATGGGTTACCAAGAATTTTATTCAATATTACCCTAAGGAATCTAAGATTTGCCACACTTTCTATTTTTACACTATCAATAGACAATGCTACTGTTTCTGTTTGGCAAAAACCATAAACTTGTTTTTTCTAGTTCAATGAAAGCTCATTTTTTGTGGCCTAAAAGGTTAACCTAAAAACATTGTGAGCCACTATTTCCACTGAGACCCACTAAACTGGTCTCACTTCCTCAGAAGAAATTCATCAAAATTAACCCAGGAATTTGCTCCTTCACTAATCTGTCAAAGCTGTAGATTAATTTTTTCACCAATAGAGGGCATCATCTCCCCACAGACACATTTGACACTTGGTGCAATGTTGAGTTGATTAGTTTCCCATCTGTGGCAGAAGAACTAAATTGAAGTGAATTAAGAACAATTACATGGAAATATGAAACTATTTGAAAATGTAAAAGTGATTTATTTGATACTAAGGTATGTCAGATTGTTTGCACACATTGGAAAGTCAAAGATCTTTTTTAGTTTTCTGAATTTAAACGGAAAACATTTTTGTAGTCAACCAAAAGTCTTAAATCTTTATTCATACAAATTTATATTTCAAATGTGTTTTTAAAAATGTGCATCCTTTTTTTACTGTAAACACTAGTATACTACAACCACTTGAAATCAGAAATGTCCTGTCCAAGCAAAAGCATTTGCTTTTTCTCATTTGCTAAGACAGATTAGGATGGATGGAAAAAGACGATGTCCTTCATTGTAATGGCTGTTTCAGGTTAGGACAAGAATACCTGCCTAAAGGACAAACAGAACTTCCATTTACCAGTTGTTCAGAGGAGTACATTTCCCATGAGTTTTTATTAAATTAAACTTTTCTTTGGTCTTTTACTTGGCAATTATTTTTAATAATAGAGCCAAGAAAAACCAAAAGATAGCAATGTATCAGATAGCAAAAATTTGCCTATTGACTTGACCTAAAATGTAATTTCATAAAGTGAAATTCCTGGATTAATAGTGAGACTAAAGAACCAGAGAAAACTTGTTTTCCTTTTGTTTTGTGTGCAAACTCTGTCAACACACCAAGGGGTTTTGGGTCATCTCATCATCTAATGAAGAAAATTTTAATTAGGGAATGACAAACACAGAATCCACCACAGGTTTCCCCCTGAAACTTTCAGCCTGAAAAATATAATTAAAGGTTTCACACACAGCCAATTAAAACTGATCAAAGGGGTCCATCTGCAAAAGACATCGCTGGATTCAATGCAGTGTGAAGGTGGGTGCAGAGGTGTAGGGGCTAGACACTGCAATTAGTTGCTGCTTTGCTGGTTCTGTCAAAGTGAACATGCATGAAACAATGCAGCCACTTTTATGTTTTGTGGGTGGTTTTACCTCTAAACTACATTTGCATTCACTTACCCCACTATGCAACTCTTTATTTAAAATATGATGCCAAACTGATTTTTCATGCATGAACCAAAGCCTGAACCCATCTTACCCGTTTCTCTCATGCACAGATGCACAGCTTTAATTAAAATTTAGTAGACAATGAGGTTAGAAGATGGCATTCCATAAGGTCCATGGCTCCTTTTTTTACCAGCTGTATAACAGGCTTTAGATTGCAAAAAGACCTGATGAGGAAAGGTTAACAAAATGTTTGTTTATTTAACCACAGCCCACAGTGTAATATAATGAAATCCTCACATCTGAGGCAGAACCAGGCAATCAGCCAGCAGTTGTTGTAGGTCAAGTATTTAGTTTATCCATGCTGCAGGAATGTTAGAAGAAAGGCTGCGTGTGATGAAGCTAAACTATACGAAAGCTGAAGATGTTTTATTGTTGGGCTTCTGACAAAGTGAGAGATTAAAACCTCCGTTAACTAAGCATAGAAGCAAAAGAGAAACTTTGAAATTTGCAATTAGAGTGTGGGGATTTTTGCACCGATGCAGCACAGAACCGCTTAACCAAACCCTAATGATGAAAACTCATATTTGTGAAAAAGTGGAAGATAATGAATAGAGAAAGATAGAAAATGTAGAGAAACAAACAACTTTCATATTAAAAGGGAAAAAAAAAACTGTTGCCTAGAAACAACCTCTGCTAAACCAATTCTACCACACATACACACACAGACAAGCACGCGCATACACACAACGCTATGAGCACCCTGGGAGAGAAGATCAGATGCTTCAACAAAAGTTAGGGTTATTTCTCTCTGTTCCTTAGCAACACGTTTGCTGTTTTCTTGCTTTCACTGTATCACTGATAGCTCAGCTGGAGATTAATAGTCACAGACAGAAATTAAGTTGACTTCAAAACTTTTAACAATTTTTGCAAAGTCTTCTTTATGTTAGAGGGAGGAGTAAAAGGTGGCATCAACTCTGTGGGAGTGTGATAAAGCATTTTTTTCCTGAAGATGAAACAGCTCTTTGTCTTTTGTTTCAAAATAAGTGTGCTTTATTACCCAACATGCTGTGGTAATAGTGATAAAAATGATGATCATTTTATATTATTTTAGAAGTTCAGCTAGTGCTTTAATTTTTCCCCATAATTAGGAGTACAAACACATATTTAAAAAAAAAGATACACCTGATGTGTACACAAAATATGTAATCTTATAAATTATCAATTCTAAAGTTAATATAATATTTAAGTTTACTTGCTAATCTTCACAAAATGGGATTATAGGGATCTACTTCCAATAAAACCCTTTCGGCACCATTCAGAATACCTAACAAAAGGAATGTAATTAAAACAGATGGCGACCCATATTTGCATTGGCAGAGCATCTTTTGCATTTAACCCTCACACTCTGAGGGGCTTGGTTGGCAAGGCAACTGATTTTGCAGTCTGTTTTCCACGACTGCCTCCTGATAGTCCAGATCAGCCTCCTTATCCTTTCATCTTCTTAGAGGAAGCACAAGTAAATCCAGGAAGCCGTGACACGTGTTGAATGTTGTTGCAGGCCGTCATGCTGGCAGGCAATTGACAACTGGCTCGCATTTAACCGATAACATCAGTATCTCTCTGATGCAGTCCTGTGATCAATACTTTGACTTAAGCTGCTTCGGTGCGACACGCTGGTTTCAGATCTAGTTTTAGGTCAGGTGACGTGATAAACAGAATTTCATGGGGGAAAAGTCGCTCTAACTTTCTGGTAAAAAAAATCCACTTTAGAGGATTTCACACCAGAGATTTCTATATCTAGATCAAGTAGAATTAGTTTGGCAAGGTACCCTGAATGTGTGTCTTCAATAAGAATAAGAAATAAAAACGTAACTAAAAACAACATTGTAGCAAAGCTGGATTTAGCCAGCCCTTGGGGTGCAGGTAGTATCAGAATGGGGCAAGTGCAGGTGTGCTGAGAGTTTGGGGTGTCATATCCCTCCAAGCCCCAAGAAAACCATGTTATCATCATATCAGTTTATCTATTCGAATACCCATAGATCCTTTGATCAATTTGTCTTAAAGGTTTTATGTTGAATACGCTGACACAGCTCTCTGTTTACTGGCTTGGGACAGGCACAAGCACAGGTTTGTGCCCACTTGTTCTTCACTTCTTTCTGTGTCACAAATAAATAATTACTTGTATTCCTATCTCCTTCTTGAAATATTGCAATTTGGCTCTACAACCACAAATTAAGCTGAATAAAATAAAAATAAAATAAAAAAATCTTCTGCACTTTCTTACTTGGTCTTGGCCGTTGTTAACGTTTTAATCCACATCATATCAATAGTTTTGTTTCTTCTATTAAAGCTTCTAAAAAAGGAAAGTACCGCCCCACTGCCTCACCAGATTTGACATGCAAATTTCCGCAAATCAGATCAACCAGAATGGTTATCGCCCCCAAGTGACAAAAACCCTCCCTCTACATCAGGGGTCGGGAACCTTTTAGGCCAAGAGAGCCATAAACGCCACATATTTTTAAAAATAATTTCAAAAGAGCCATACAATAATGTAGTGTCCCTTTCCCACACTGAGGCACGGAGACTTAACCTCTCTTAAGGTTCTTCATTTTGGTTACTGCAGACCGCAACGAATGCCATACAATTAATTCAGCAACTCCTGAATCTCTCCCGCCGAGACGAGAGCGCTTCTCCCAACTTTATATTCTCTCACTGCCGCTCCAGCCCTCCCATTTCCCTTATTCGGCCCATAGCTGAACCCCATTGGTCCAAACTACCTAACAACAGGCTGAGCGACAGAACTGAGGGCCAATCAGATCTCTGCTTGATGCGTTTAATGAACTCCAGAACTTTTAACGCGGCCCAACAGCCACCCAGTCCAAGTCAGTAAGCAACGTTATGTTTAAAACTAAATATACCAGTGAATGAGTGCATTTGATGTAATTTCAACATTTTTAAAGTACAATAAGTCTGTGGATTCTTTCTAATAGCATTGTTATGCTGTTGCTAATAAATGATGAGTATTTCTCGTGGTGGTTTTGTTGATGGTCTAGTCTGGTGGTGAGTTTCTGCTTCATGCAGGCGTTGAGACTTTAAACGTGATCGTAGGTTAGTATGAATGTTCTGTAGATGTGACAAAGACTGCTCACATGCAGACGGGGAGCCAAACACACACACCCACGCTGCAGTGAGTGACGGGCAGCGGGTTTTACGTTTTTACCTTCCCTGCGCGATTCACCTGCTGCCGGTCCCCCCCGTCCCCGTAACCGCGCGCTCTTTCTCAGAGACGGGAGCGCGCGGTTTTGGGCACGTCAATTCACAGGTTTCCGGCTGGAACAAACTCTGTGAAATAATAGATAATAGTAACTGATAGTGTTGGCGTAGATTTTGTTCTCCAAGCACCGCTACTACTGCGCCCCTCTGGCATCGCATCGCGCCAGACGAGGACTGGTCTAATGAAAAAAAAGTATAATTAAAGATTTGTCTGCGAGCCACATGTGACCATCAAAAGAGCCATATATGGCTCGCGACCCATAGGTTCCCGACCCCTGCTCTACATTATTGCAAACCGAGCGAACGCGCAGGAGCGCCACTCAGTTAGGATTGCAGCCGTGCAGTTGTAAAATGCAAGGTCGCTCAGTTAGCATTGTGCTTGTTCAATTAATGGCAGCCATGAAATGCCATACCTCCTGGGACAATTTTCTGTTTCAATATAAATGTTCTCAGTGGTGTTTTAATTATGATTATCATGTTTTAACCTAAGTCTCACAACCCAAATGTCTTAAAAAGCCATATTTCATGTTTATCTGAAGCCTCTTTTACCAAAATCTCCTCTACATGGGCACGGCCATTGGTGCTGAGCTGAGTAGCTCTGCCCTTGATCTTTCTGCAAGCTGTCTTGCATGAGTGAAGAGCTTGACAAAAGGTGGTGACACAAACAACACCAACTGACAGTCTCAAAAACTGTGAAAATTGTTCAGTTACCTTGCACAACAAGTAAAATGAAATGCCATAAAGAAAGTGACAATTCCCACGTAACCTTCTCTTAGTCCCACGAACCCAGAGGAAGGGTTAAGTTTAGGATTACGGGTTAAGTTAAGCTGCATTCACACCGAATGCGATTTGCGGCAGAGGCGGCCAGTTTCTATGTTGTCAATGGTACAGATGGGATAAGAGGTCCAGCTGCGTGATTTGTGTGACGGCACAAAGGTCTTTCAGCAGCACGGCACGATTTGGTACCCGTCTGAACCAAAATGCTCTACGTTGCCCGTCCCGGCAACTGTTGGGTGAAGACGGGTACACCCTGAACAGTCTATTGCAGGGGCAAACACATTTGGGATTTTAACTTTAAGTTTAATTTGAAATACATGCTGCAACAACAAAATCCAGCCTTGGACGCACTTAAAATGGGAATGCAGCAATGTGCTATCTTCTCTTCCCTGAGCCTGTGCACGCTGGACGAGGCAGGGAGCTTGTGCAATGCTCATGGGCTACTGGGCCCTTGTGACATCATAACAGCTCATTAATTCAAACCTAGCATCTTTGGGACATCTTGATTGACAGCAATTTAACAGGAGAAATACTCCTTAATGAAAATATGAAAGTGTTTTTGTAACATTTGTTCTCTTTCGTAAGAAAAATAGCAAAAGTACATGTCAAAAACTCAAAAAACATGATTTTTATTAGAGGAGGACTTTACGCATATCGAATGTGGTTTTGCCATTATGTTCTCAGGAAATATGGCCTGAACTTGAAAAGGTTTACTTCAAAAGTTACAGTTACAGACAACAAATACCAAGTGCCTTTAATCAGCCTGTCTCAGAATGTGTGAAAGCTTTTTACTTGCATCCACAACCACAACTAATTACGCTAAACTAATGATAGTCAAAGTCTTTGTCAAACCCCACAGGATTTCTTTCTACCTGCTTAAAAGAGAGGACCCTGGTCTGGACAACGCAGCAGCACGCTAAGGGTCCTAGTCTTTGATTTCTCTGTGCAGCAGGCATGATCCACCCGCCCTGCTGGGAGAGAACCTGAAGAAGGTGCAGATGAAAGGCTCCTTCACTGACTGGATTATGAGCTACCTATTAAATAAACAAATGAGTGGAAGGGGTCAAAATGGCATCACAAAACATAAAATGATTCAAAACAAATAGATACAGGATATATAGAATAAATCATCTCTGTTATAACTCAAAGGAATATGAAATATGGACATAGCTCATTACCAGTTTAGCATGAGCCCCGCTGTGATTCAATGAGGGAACAGCTGTGCTGGGAAGGCTATCTTTGCACTGAGTCAACTAAAACGGTTTAGTAGGTGATGATAAAAGAAATGCAACAGAGTCAGATCTGAGCAGTGTGGTAATATTTTGTAATCGTCAAATTGTTCTAAAAGAAATTCATCAATGAGGTGTAATGATTAATTGACTTAATTAAGGAATCGAGTTCTATTCTTATAAACCAAACAGATCAAGCTGAAGGAATTTGTTAATTGTTTATTATAAAGTCAATTAAAAATGAAAACAATTATACATATCAATATTGGAAAATACCCTTTGGATGGAGACATGATGACACTGACTACATGTTTGGCCAAAGATCAATTTTAGGTCAGTTTGGATTAGATCGTTTAAAATGAACCAATATCGACAATGAATCGTGTCTGCAACCAAAAATTGTGATATGAATCGAATTGTTAAAACTGAATCGTTACAACCCAGGTAATTAACAAGCAACCTACAGAACACCTAACCTGTACCTAATCGCTTACATCACATAAATTTTAGACTCAGAGCTATATCCCTCTATGGTGAAACTGTAAAAGCAAACTTGGAATGAAGCTGGCTGTGTTTTTATGGTCCCACAAAAGCGTTTTGACACTGTTTACCATCCTTTACAACTATCAGAGCTTTCTAATTATAACTTGTCAAAGACTGCACTTAATTAGTTTCAGTCCCATTTGTCAAAATAAAATAAAATATATATTAAATTTGCTATGATTAAACACTTGTTCCGTTTTTTCTCTCCTTTATTGTTGTTGTTAATTGGTGTTATTAGTGTGTGATCAGTTGTTACTATGATGGAGGACTGCAGATGAAAAGTAGCATGCTGAATCTGGTACGAATCATCTCTTCTTTTTTGTGATTAATGGACATAAAAAAATAAAAGATAGAAAAAAAATACTTCACAATGTTATTAATCAGGAAATCATTTGCAACAAAGTTCATGTTTTACTCAAAACCTTGTCTGTACTCAAAAAAGTGTCTTTTTCAGTTTAATCTTTTATGTTTGCCCTTTCCTTTTTAATTCTTTGGTTTTATCTTTGTATGGCCAAAATACAAAATCTCCTATCAGCAAATTTAAAGATTTTGAGTAATAAAATGGTGAGAACAAAGACAACTCTACATTTTAAGAGAATCTACAAGAAAATCCTGCTCATATGACATAAAGGTCACAAGACAAAAAAAACTCCTATGAGCAATGACTTGAATGTTTGAAACTCGTTTCCTGAAAAAAAAGTGTTTTCTGCTAATTCCGGTTGAATTCTGTTGTTTTTCTGCATGCAGTTTTAAAGAAAAAAGACTGAACATCAGGTTGATTCACTGCTGATTTTCTGCACTTGATTTTAGCTCGTCAGAAGTATATAAAGTCCACATGTCATTGTCAAAACACAGGAGAAGTTAAAAGAAAATGTCATAAAAGAACATGGTCATTTCAAGAGCATGCAGACAATAATGTTAATGATGGAAAAAAGACTACCGGTAAATAAAACTTGGTGAATTGTTCTGCAGTGGAACCATGCTAAGAGGTTCACAACAAAAGACAAACAAGTGACAAACTGACAACTCCAAGCAAATAAAAAGTTGTGTCTGTTCATTATTTTGGTAGAACAACATTTTGTCAACATCAGGTTGTCAGAAAAATTTTAAATCACTAGTTACAGATTGCCCTTTAAATGCCACCAGAAGAAAAATCCAATTTTTTTGTAACAAAATAAAAAAAGTGATGTGAAAATAACATGTAAACTTCAAATCTTTAACTGTATAAAATCACTTTAATGTGTGGCAATCGCAAAAAGAAACACCATTCCCTTGTAGTTTTGTTTTATTGCTGTTTGACTTGCACCACTGATGCAAGATTTCCTCCCAGCTCTGTTTTATCTCCCCACTGTCCTGAGGTGGCAACAGAGACATGCCCAACATCTCTGACCCCAAGCATTCACAGGCACTCGCCCTGACAGAGTCTGGTTCTGCTTGACATTTCTTTTTGTTTCAGAGAATCTTTCTGATCCCTTGTGCTATCCTAGGCACTTTAACGTTGGGAGTTGGGTCATCTAGACCCACTAGACAGTGCGCTGAACCTTTTTTCTTCACTGATTTGAGATCTTCACTGGTGTCCATGGATTACATGAAATCTTTCCACCTCTATCCACCTTTGTCATGGTTGGGAGAACACGTCAATGTAAGGGTGGGGTCATCTAAGATAGCACAAGGGTTAAACGCTCAGTTGTATGTTTTGCACCAAAAACCCTTTGATGTGACCCAAACTCTTGTGGTTCTAAATACACCTTCTTTTATGTACACTTTTTATTGGTATTGCAGATCTTAGGAAGAATCGCCCTGAAGTGCAAATCACACCAACAGATCAGTGAACACAAAAACTTGTTAAAGATCACAACGACAATTAAAAAAGCAAAACATGTAAAAAAAAAAATTAAAATAGAATTACATTTTAGACATCAAAGCAATATTCCAGAAACCAAAACACAGTTACAAAAAATAAAATAAAAATAAAACGTTATGAAATTAAAAGTTATTTCCAGAAATCAAAATGAAATGTTGAAAATGAAACACAACAATGTACCGGAAAGGGTGGACACTACAGAACATCACTGATTGTATGATGACGTTTTGACAAATTGGTCTACACTCTTCGCATACTAATGTAAGTTTTATGATTTTTAAAATTTCATTTTTATTTCTGTAAATTACTCTTGTTTTCTGAATTCTTTTTTACGGATATCCTTTTAGGTAAGAGTTTATTGGAATCTACTTTTAAAATATCTCTTATTTCTGGGTTTTGTCTGAGAAAAAAAACATGTTTTTACTTCTGTTAAAAAAAGGCAGTGTTAGCATGATTCAAACATTATGTGGCGAGTCACTGGTTTAAGTCCAAAGACTGACAGATTTCTGTACAGAACAAATACTTTTCTGTGTTTCCCCCAGTTGTTAAACCCAGTTTGGAGACTTTGAGTTAAGTCTTTGACCCACTTTGACCCACGATTGCTCCAATGAAGCGGTTTAGTTATCAGAGCTGGATCTGTGGTTGTGGTGGTCAGTGAGGCATGAAGGAGGTGGAAAAGAAATGTTCCAGTCAAGTCAATTTCACAAAACAGAGCAAAATAAAGTTAAAAGGATAAGTAAAATATGGGGCCCCGAATGTAAAAATTAACCTCATGAAAATTATGTCTCAGTTTCACCACATTTAGACATTTCCTTCCATATGTGCTGCATTTATATCACATGTTGTCCATATTTATTGCCAAAAAAAGAATTATCTGTGACTTGAGGACGTGTACTTTGTGAGAGAAGCTTTTGATAGAGATGTTTGTAAAGAATGAAAGGAAATTCGCTGGTTAAGAAAAGAACGTAAGACAACTTTATAGACTTTAATCATTGAATTATTGTTAACTAATATGACAGCTGCAGTAAAATGTTAAAACAAGACAAAAGTTAGGGCAACAAAAACAAGCGGGCTGCTGGTTAATGTTAAAATTGGTCTCCTTTAACTCTCATTTGACATTACAGACTCATTAGCATGGAAATCAGACATTTATGAAACAGCGTGCAAGGAACAACTTTAATACTTTACATCCTAACCGCTTGGTAGCTGCCGTGTTTCAATAGATAAGTACTTCAATTAAATCCCTTCAAGATGTAACCTCAGTTTCTTTTCATCACCTATACTTAGTTCTTTTGTAGTTTTGAAATATCAACAGAAATTCTAGTCTTTCAAAGAAGGTCTCATTATGGTGTAGAAAAACATATCTATTTTTTTCTTGGCTCTCATCATTATCTTGGCAAAGGTGAGTGCAGGCCTCACGCTAATTTTAGAGCCCACCTGATTGGCAGATCAATGAGCGGACTCCCCTTCTTGCACCTGCTGAATGACAACAATGCGTCCGAAACAAGCTGCAGCACAGGGGAGAGTGTGAGAGCTTGTTATAGAAAATTGACTTCAAGAGGCAGAGGCTGCATCTGTTTTCTAAAAGGCAACAATGAAAGCTTTTTAGTTGGGAAAGGTAGTCCAGAAAAGAAACGGGACACGAGTCGCGTCAGATAAACTGTGGAGAATGCACCTCAGTTGGAAGTGAGTTGTTAAGATTCATGTTATTTTGGTCTATTAAAAGCACAGCTGTTGCTGACATTCACAGCACCCCACCTTTGTTATGGATGAACTTTCAAAAGAGGCATGAGCGAAGTAGAAGAATCAAAAGGCAGTAAGCAAGAACCTCCTGTTCACCTGCTGCCTCGCAGCATGCTTTAGCTCTACTGCTGCCTTTAAACATCTTTTTCTTTCAAATGTTTTTTTTAATATAAATGTATATTGCTGTCTCTTTTTGTTCTTCCCCTTGCATTAACTATTTTTGACTCACTGCTCTCCATCTCCCTCCCAAACCTCTTTCACAGCTGCACCCCTGATGTTTTTGGTCATTTCCTCTAGCACTTTGGTTGATTTTTCACTGTAATTTTCCCTCCTTAGCTTCATAGAAATTGAGTGCAAGCGCTCACAGCCAGGAAAAAAAAACGGAGAATATTTTAACAAGATTTTTCTAATACAACAGCTTAAAAGTGTTTTTCATGTATTTTCCTCAAACCAAACATCTATAAAATACACAAAACTGTTGAGCTCCTGTATTTTTCTCACCTTGTGTTCAAAGAAAGCAGAAACGGATCAACAAGACAAACACCACATTTGATTTCAGAGGCTTCCAGAGTCAGCCCATGAAAAAAAGGATGCATAGAAATTTGAGAACGTTTCCACTACCTTCCAGCTGTAAAATTGCATTTAAGAAACAGATAAGATGTTGCCAAATTTAATAAAAACTTAAATGAATCATTTTATTTTATCCTCCTTTGTCAGGCATACTTTTAATCAATTCCTTCCACAAAAATAAAAGAAACTGTTATATTATAGCAAAATTCCTGTTAAGTTGTTTACTCTAAGAGTTAACTTTTTTCCATTACAATGTCAACATGAAAACAATAGGTTTCACTGGAAACAGTCCACTCAAAGAAGCACATATTATACCAATGTAATGCTCTCAAAGAAGAAAACTTCTTGCTGAGCAACAACGGTTAATTCATTAAGTTACTTCATCAAGTAAATACATTAGGCTACACAGAAAACATTAGAATTTCAGTCAGTGATATGGAGCTTTTGCTAAAGCTAAATGTGCTTTATTCAAAGGTCTATTTATCACACAGTTCTGATCTTATCAAATATCTTATTGTTCACCTTTCAGCATATCCCGTCATGGCTTCCCAGAGTGAATTAGCTTTCACTGAGTTGCACAGGTGGTTTGGCAGAGATTTTTAACGCTGGATGCCCTTAATGAATCAACCCTGTATTTTATCCTGGCTGGGGACAGGCACAGCGGGACACAGACTTGAGCCCCTGTGGGTACCAGATCGACTAGGGCTGCCGGATGTTCTCGGGGGTCCTTTGACCAATGATGACGTCACACTATTTGATTGGCTGTAAGTTGCCACGATGACGTCTACGATAGTGATTGGGGTCATGGTTTTCAGGCGAGACAGACCCAGACGCTGGAACTCAGAATGATCAGGCAGGTGAGTAGCTTGGTAAGTGATTTTAATCACTGGAGTAGGTGACAAGGTTAATTTCTTTAGCAGGATGTTGATCCAGACAAGGACGTGGCTCGTGGCGAGGCTGGAGGTAATTCTGCGGCAGAGCGGCTCCGAGGTTCGTCAAGCAGCAGGTGAGTGACAGCAGACTTCCACACAGTTGACCTTCGTATTGGTGAATCCTGAGACATAGGGGCATAGAATGAGAGCAAGGCAATGCAAACGAGAGCTAGACATGAGCAGGCAGACCAGGCGTAGTCACCATCAGTGGTAATGAACTGGCGTTGAATGAATGAGCTAAATCTCCTTAAAAACAGGCAGGTTGATGAGGGTGAAGTGGTCACAGCTGGTGGAAATCAGGAGCAGAGCTGAGGGGGCGGGGCTGACCGAGGCACCGTGACAATTGGTCAATTTATAACTTTCCGTTATCTGTGAGCTCGATAATAAAATAACTTTCCGTTGGTTGTTTGTGTGTTTGTTTGTTTTGATAAAACAGGAAGAACAAATAAAAATTGAACAAAAAAAGTGTGATGTTTTTTGTAATAAGGTTTTTAGTGCTTTCAACAAGTTTTAAACGGGAAATATAAACTTTGCAATCATAAATGTTAATTCCGATGAAGTTCTGAAATTCCATAGTGTGGAATTCGATTAATGCTTAGGACTGTTGGCTGCTCCTTTTGATTATAGTTATCAAATGACAATGTTTTTTTCTGAGATAAAAAAGGGAAACTGACATTTGGGAAAATTAAACCAGACTGCACACCATAAATAAACATTTTCATACATTTGCTCAAATTGGAAAAATAAGTTTTTATTGCCAATGGCTCTCCCTTTAAAACATAAACAGAACATATTTCATATTTGTTTATGTATTACAGTACAGTTTGCATTTGGTGTAACAAATGATAATGTCCGACATAACAAAAAATAATGTCAGACACCTTAAAATTAAACATGCAATTATTAGTTATGAGCAGTGACGTGCAGTCAGGAGAGGCAGGTGAGGCTGTGCCTCACCTGTCATTATGGGAAGAAAAGAGAAAAAATAAATTCAATTATTATATTTAATCAGTAATTTGTGCTTTGCAGTCATTTTCCATTTAAATGTACCATTTTTGGGTGTTTTTTCTTTTCAAAATTGCTGAATTTCCGCATTTGCCGTTCAGATACTAAGAAGTGACATGCGATGAGGCACCAGCCCGCTGAGCCTCACCTTGGATTGCGCAATACCTATGCAGTCAGACGGTACTGCTATTTCTCTGTATGTCGGTTCAATCACTTGTACTATATGAGCTGAGTTTACATAATTTAGCAGATGTATATGATGTACAGTGTTTGTTTGTATAAAAAACTATATTTTGAGGGACGTGTTTCTTGTGCTGAGCGCTAAACGGCGGCAAAAAAGCCACTGGGTGAGGCCTGAAGTTCTCGTGCCTCATGTTAGGGGGCGCCGGTGAGCCTTGAGATTATGATGCTAAAAAATTATATAGAATAAGTCACGGGTGTCAAACATACGGCCCGCGGGCCTTAACCGGCCCGCAAGATGGATTCCTCTGGCCCACACATGAAGAGTAAAAATCATAAGGATGATTAAAAAAGAAAGCAAGTTTCTAGTCCATTCCTGTGGCGAGTTATGATTTTTTAAAGAAATAACCGAAATGTGCAATTCAACCACTAGGAGGAGCATAGGAAAGGAAAAACAGTTGAAACAGCATATTTCTGCATGTGCCAAAAGCGAAACATAACAGTTTTGCTTCTGGGTAGGGTGCACCTTGGTTCCCTATGAGCCGTACCGCTGCTATCTTGCTATAAGGATGATCATTAGCGACACCCTAACGACCAAAATGTTGTGAAATGTGAAGTGGAGTGTAGAGCCTTCCAGGAAAAATGGACAGAGTTTTTTCTTTCTTTCACGAAGCTGAATGCAAAACCCAAATGCTTTGTATGTCATCAACACCGCAGTGATCAAAGAATATGACATTCAGCACCACTAAGAGACTTACCATAAAGATAAGTTTCTGGATTGCTTCAGTGTCAGATGTAAAATATTCAGTCTGTATTAATTTGATTAGACCAACTTTTCTTTAATTGAAATTAATTTTATTTGAGATCCATTGGCCCCAAGTGATTAGGCTACTATGTTGATTGAGGCATTTTTTTCCAACTGAGTAAAAAACTAAAACAAAGCTGTTATTTTGCCTTTACATTACTGGTCCAGCCCAATTGAGTTCAGACGGGTTAAACCAAAATGAGTTTGACACCCCTGGAATAAGTGATAGCAAGCGGCAAGACATTTTCTTCAGAAGGAGCGGCGTATGGACTTTATTTACAAGTAAAGGTAAGACGATAATAAGGTTTTTGCTTTATTCTATGCTGCAGTTTGTATATGAAAAAAACATGTTGAAATGATATTTTAAACAAAACACGTTAACTTTTGTCAATCAAATGGTGAATAAGTCTCTCTTTTGTTTAATCAAGCCTCTTCATGTTTTAACACAGTCTCTTTTGGCAGGTCAACTTTTCCTTAAATCTAGTAGTTGCAGTCTTTTAGTGACATGGAGTCAGAAAAGGCAGGTAAGGCTGTTTTTTAAAATAAAAAACACTACAACGCAAAACATATGTTTCTATTGAGTCAAGCTCTTTATGCTATATTTGACATGCTCAAACAGGAATGAACTGCAACAGTTGTACCTGCATATCAAACATGTTCCTCTGCGTGGCAGACGTTGACGACGTTATCACAGCAACTCAATTCTTCTTAGGTCTCCAGTCTTTTCTCGCATGTGAAGGCACATTACTCTTTCAAAGAATTCTCACGGGTGTAGGTTGCAATAAAGACCTATAGCCATGGATGTAAAACTCGTACCAACAATAATATCGGGGATCACACCCATGTGACTATGAATAAAATATGATTGAAAGGATAATTACTTTGAAGGAGGAGTGCTGGCTTTTAAACAGTCCTTTCACAACATCATCAGAAGCTTAAGCAAGTTGATGTATTTGCTTTTTTCTTTTTGCAGTTGTACATTATTGACATTGAATTGATCTAAATGTGGATGGTTTGATATTTTTTCCTTCTTCCAAAGAGAAGGTTTTGTTTTGGCTCGGCATTTTTTCTTGTTGCTTTAGAGACAGAAAAAACTTTTTCAATGTCTCGTCTGGGTTAAACATTCTCACAGAGTGTGTCTCTTTTGGAGTCTCTCCTCCGGGTGTAATGGGGAAAATGCTGTGTGCACAAAATGCATTAGAGTCTTTATGAACTCGGAGGGAGATATGTGGGCGTCGTTTACTAATTTAGTTCGTTCCCTTGTTGTCTCCCCAATGACAACACAAAGAAAATAATGATACCTTCTTTCAAACGAAGATCAACCTCCTTCTCAATCTTATAAATAAATAAAAGAGAGAGCTAGAGATGGGCTTATAAGTGGGTTAGGATGTGAGTGGAGTATCACCTCAAACAGGATCCATGTGATTCATGAACCAAACTGATGGCGCTCAGGTTTGCTGGCACCTGTGTCCAGCTTGACTAACGCTGATAATTCTCCAACTGGAGTTTGTGGGAGTGTTAAAAGTATAAATAAACTGAGGCTTGTGTGGTGCAAAGTGTGTCCTGTTATATTGTCTCACCACTTTACACTGGGGCCTCCTCCATTCCCAAACACTTTCACCATCCGGCTGCCAGCTTCACGGGGAAAGACAACAGCGAAAAAAAGTGAACTTTTCTGTGCTGGAATGTTTAACGGTGTAACACAGGCTATGCAGGCTTCATTTACTAACTATGGCAGGCTTTAAACAACAACTCTGCAGAGACAGATGGCTTTAAAGTGAATGAGTCAGCGGACAGAACTGCCCGGGCACCAAGAAATACGATCAAAGGCCGTTTTTCCCCCATCATATGTGGAATATCTTGATTTTATTCCCCTTGGAAGTCTTTCATCTTTGCAGGTTCATCGCAAAGCAGGACATGTGTGACATTTCTCCCTGTTACATCATGCAAACCGTACCAGGTTGACAGCTGTGTGTTTAGGCAAGGCCCTTCATAAAAGAGGGTTTCTAAGGTTTCAGCAAGAATTTAAACAGAACAACATCAACCACAAAATACTTGTAAATCAGATGCTGACATTTTCACTACATTCAACAATCCAACAGTCATTTTAGATGGCAGAACCTGTGTAAGAGTTATTGGTGTAAACCATTTCTGCCTGTGAGAGATTATTTAGAAAAAACCCTTCAACTTCATTATATTGCTATCCCTTTATCTGAATTCCTCAAAGAAGAATTTGAAGACAAATAGCAAGAAATGTGGAAAGAATTTGTAAATAGGAATCTATTTAGCAAGTTTTAAAAAACGTCACATAGAATGAAGGAATATAAAAAATGCTTTTTAATATCTGAACAGCATTTATTGTGTGCCGGAGTTTTAAGTTCCCATGTTGGGGAAGAAAAATTGATAATTTGGATAATTTTGATAATTTTTTAATATGAAGTAAGCATTTTCTATTTCTTTAAAGGATTTTTAGATTATTTTTTGTTTTTCAGAAAGATCTATGAATTTGCACAGCTTAAAGACCCACACCAATAAAAATGGTGTATTGGTGCTAAAAACATTCATGCATTTAAGGTAATGGAGAACATATTAAAAGAAAATTAACCTAAAAATTGCATTTTTGACTATATGTATATTTTCAAATCGTGGTGAATAAGGAGCCGAAGAAAAAAGCCTCTAGCGATGATGCAGCTGCTACAGTCAGTGGACTGCTCCATTCTGATGCATCTGCAGACAAATAGATCCATGAACGCTTTTGTTTTCCTCATGTGAGATGGGATCTGACTCAAAACTGTACAGCTTGATGTCTTCAATATTGCTTGCCATTTTTGTTGCTCCAATAATGTCAGGTCGGGGTTTGTAAGGGGCTGTAAGCTACCAGAAGAGAATTTAAACAAAGGGATAATGGGAGATAACCCAGAAGTCTTGCTAACAGTCCTACCCACAACTGGGAACGCTTGATTGCGGTTGAACTTTAAATCCAATCCAAGTGGAATCAGTCCTAAAATAGTTATTTTTAAAACATTAAATAAGCATTTGTTATATGATACATACAGTAAGTTTCAACCATCATACTTTAGTTGATTCAAAATTTGCAGTAAAACGTCCTCTTAATCAGAGTTTGAGGATCATGTGTTCTGCTTCGTGTCGCACATCCCACCCCACTGTTAGTTCCCCCGTCGGTGATACCAGCAATCATTCACATTTACTTGATGAACAAAGTTTATGAGTCACCCTTTTTTAGAAGTTCACAATGAACTCAAGAAGACTGCTGATAGCTGGCGAGAGGAAACTATACTTCATGGGCCTAAAGGGTCCACGAGTCATTTACTGTAATTGTTTCTTTTAGTAGAGTACTTCACTCCTACCATTTCCCTTTGCTTTCCCCGAGGTCGGAGCCCACACTAAGAGGCTATTCAGAAACAGCAGGAAGTCTTTCCTGTGAGTTTAAAATTAGCAACAGACCAGGTAACAATATATGTTTTTTGAAAAACAAGATGTGGCGAAATCATGTTCTTTACCTCAGTTTTAGCAAAAAAAATATGCAGACGTCTTTAGATCAATCATTAAGATTAATCATCTCGGATGCATGAAAAGAACAAAAATTAAGTTTTCATTACATTTAAATGATTTAGCGGAAAATCTGACTCCTTAACACAAAGGCGGGATTTTGAACGGACATCGTCATTTTATTTTGAAAAACACCTTCAGAACTGACATCTGTTAATTGAGGCAATAATAGCTTTGCTTGTCCCAAAGCCAGTCACTGTCTGTCATGATTCATTTGTCGGTTAAGCTACACTGATGCTAATATCACAGGCTGCTGGGTTTTTTTCCTCATGTAGCATTTGGCTGTTCCTTCTTCTAACAGCTTTGAGAGACGCTGTTCTTTGACAGCATATTGTGCGAGGACTCATCATGCTGTTGTCAAAGACTTCACCGTCACACACTTGTCAAAATGCCAAGCAGTCACAGGCTCAAATGTAAATACAGGAGGAGGAGATCTGAAGAAGCCATCAAAGGGTTTCGTCCTGTCTGTTGAACATTACTTGACGGAGAGATGATTGAACTAAAAATAAGAAAGAAGGAACGTTATTTTTCTAGAAATACTTGAAAAAAGCAAAACAGAAAGACTAAGGAAGAAAATACACATTATTTCTAAGGACCCACTCTGATGAAAATTGAGTGATTGGTGTTTTTAACATATTCTTGTGGTATTTTTCTGATGATGGAGGACATATATAAAGGAAATTAAGTTTAAATTTTGCATTTGTGTGCTTTTCCTTCTTCAAATCTTTGTGAATCTGGAGCAGACAAAAAAGTGGATCACAAGCTCCCTGCTCAAATCCATTCTTTTGTATCCGCTAGTAGACAATAGATTGATGTACATCTTTGTTTTTCTTGTCTGAGTTGGAATCTGGCTCAGATCTGTACAGCTGGGTAGCTCCAATATTGCTCAACATTTTTGTTGGACTGGTAATGATAGGTTGGGGTTAACCTAGCGAGAGAGCATGTGATGATGGGAAGGGGGAGTCAACAGTCATGCCCCACAACTGAGAGGTTATTTTCGAATGAACTCCGGCCGCTCTGTAGAAACTGTGACCTATAAAATCACACAGGTTTTTTGATCTGCCAAAAAAACAAACAAAACACAATCATAATTAAAAGATCAGTGGGAACAATTTTGAAATAGATCAAAACCTCCAAAAAATGTACAGCTAGGTCTATGTTAGAAACGAGTTTTTTTAAGGGTTTGGGGGGATTCATTATCAGTAGAGATTTAACAAATATGCCATAATGCTTTTTGAAATCATGTGCTTCAGGTACAAAGACTAGCACTTTAGTTATTTTTATTACACTTAACATTTTCCACATACACAAATTAACCAGTTCTCTGAAATATTGTTCATAAATCTGTCTAAATCTGTGATAGTGAGCACTTCTCCTTTGCCAAGACATTCCATCCCACCTCACAGGTGTGCCATATCAAGATGCTGATTAGACAGCATGATCATTGCACAGGTGTGCCTTAGACTGGCCACAAGAAAAGGCCATTCTGAAATCTTCAGTTTTGTTTTATTGAGGGGGTCAGGGGACTCAGACAACCAGTCAGTATCTGGTGTGACCACCATTTGCCTTATGAAGTGCGACACATCTCCTTCGCATAGAGTTGATCAGGTTGTCTGGTTATTTTGTGTATGTGGAAAATGTTTCACATCTTTGAGTTCATACCATAAAAAATGGGAGCAATAACAAAAGTGTTGCGTTTATATTTTTGGTCAGTGTAAATGAAGACAAAGCACCACAGACAGAACATTTCTGCTTCCTATCTCTTTTCTGGCCAATTATCACGTTCAATCTCATTCCTTTGATTTTCTGTCTAATGTCCATTTCTCCAAAGCTAAAAATATCTCTTGAGAAATCTGCCGACCTTTGGAGTTTGCACTCCGGGCTAAGAGAAAAAAAAAGACATATAAAATGTCAGTTTAAAAGCTATAGTGTGTGAACTGTTATTATCTCAAAAATATTAGAGTTTTTTTTATATATTAAAAAAAATTGATTAGAGTTAGACATATTATTGCTTTTGTTTTTCTGGTTTTTATTGTAATTATGTGGAGATCCACATTGTTAAAATTACCTCACTCTACTTTAAAACATTTTTAATCAGAAGCACTTAACACCATAAGTAGTCGGTCATTCTATGGGTGTAATGCTAATCACAGACACCAAAAAGCTGTGCAACCAGACCAGCTTCTGCACCCTGGAACAAACCATCTTCAAGCCTTCTGCTGTACACAGGTCTTCCTCTGGTCTCCCTGTCTTTGCAATCCAATCTTCCAACAACTTTAGTGAGATTATCAGACTGCTTCTTTGCCATTTCTGTTTTGGATCATGAGAATGATGAAGAATCGGGACCACACAGGGTGAATTTCTGATAGACTACTGCCACTTTACGGAAACTCTGTCCTAGAGAACAACACGTTTTTTTTGCTTTTGGCTAAAAATGGCATAATTATTATTTAATGACCTTTCGAGG
Source organism: Oryzias sinensis (assembly GCA_037389245.1). Classification (NCBI taxonomy): domain Eukaryota; kingdom Metazoa; phylum Chordata; class Actinopteri; order Beloniformes; family Adrianichthyidae; genus Oryzias; species Oryzias sinensis. The sequence continues at coordinate 23,024,311 of CM074494.1, forward strand.
CGCTTTTACATCAAAAGGTGTTAGGAGCTTGACTTTAAGCATTTAAGTATTCTACATTGATAATCTACTGTCTCCTTGTGTTAAATTATTATATGTCCGTCTACAGGTAAATGAAGGTCACATGTTTCCAGAACAAACCTTTATAAATCCTTTTTTTAGACTTCATAGTCCTAGACTCAACCTTCATGTGTTGCTTCAGGTATTTCTGAGGCGAAACAGACCTACTTAACTGGTACGTTTGATTTCAAAATTACTTGTATTTTCATGCTGGTTTTTTCCATATATCAATACCTGGTCTGTTCTTTTCTTTTTCTATTTTTATCTTGATGACTCGATTCTATAGTGCTGCCTTACTGTTTCCTTTGTGCAGCTGTTTTTCTGTGCTTGTTATTGTATTTACTCAACATTTTTTATACACATACACAGTAAGTTACATATTTTTCTTTTGCACGGTGGAAAAGAAACCTCTAATTTATTTTTTGTTCCTATTTGATTTGTTTACTGTTATTTCTAAAATTAAAATGTATGTAAAAGTAAACAATAGTGCAAAACCCAGTGTGTTCCAAGGGAGGTTAGTCCACTCTTCTTCTCTTTAAATTGGTCTCCACTTGTTACATTTTGAGCGGAGCTAAAGCAAAGTTTAAAGCTAAATGAATGTTTAAAGACCCAATCCGATGAATATTGTCTTTTTGATGTTTTAAACAACTTGTGGCATTTTCCTGATGATGAAGGACAAAGAAAGTTAGGCTTAAAATTGCATTTCTGAGTAATTCTTTATTCAAATCGTCATGAATCAGGACCAGATAAAAAATGCTGTTGGAATGAGCTTATACATAGCTGTGACGTAGCTGTGATGTAGCTGTGCCCCCCTGACTGTCCCCCCAACCACGGCCGGATGAAGCACGTCTGCTGGACTTTAAATATGTAGTTGCATAATTAGATAAGTTAATTCTTCTCTATGAATTCTGGTAAATCGCCTGTCCGTCCTGGGGAAGGATCCCTCCTTCATGTGGGCACCCCTGAGGTTTCTTCGTTTTTTCTGGAATCTGTTTTTTTAGGAGTTTTTCCTTACCGCGAATGGGGGTCTAAGGGCAGGGATGCCAATATAGCTTAGTCAGTTTGTTAGTTTATTGTAGTATTTTCCTATTGAACTCTATGTATTCATGATCCTTTTGAGTTTATGTTTTGCTTTTTCAATTACCAATATGAAGCCCATCGAAATGACTGTTGTTGTGAATCCGTAAAATAAAACGTAAAGTAAAATAACGAATAGCAGTTATATAAGAACGAAAAATGTAAAAAATAGCCCCCCCCGACGATGTCATCGTCCATCCCGATGGTTGACTGCATACATCGTCGACAGCCAATTTAGGGGACATCGCCCAACCCTACTGGGAATGCTTTGAAAATGAATCAAAAGATGATCAGAGTGGGTCTTTGAGTAGATGAGGCACCCAGAAAATTTGATACCAGTGGATTCCTGCTTATTACAACTCCATGTCAGCATTCAGCTACAAAATGTGCATAAAATGCTATGGAAATTGCTAAAGCCTTTGTGAAGATACTGCAGGTTACTTGATGGTCTCAGATTCAAGAGGAAAAAAAAGTTTATTTGTGTTATTATTTGTTTCTTTAAGACAAAGAATATGCCCCAGATTTTAATTAAAGATTATTTTCCCTTGAGATAAATTTAGCTGTGATCATTTGTTAAACTACCTCTGAAAAGACGACACCCACTTTTGCACAAAGAACCAGCTGTAGACTGTCACAGTTCAATGACCAGATTAATCAACTTTTCCATCCTGTCTCTGCGTCACCACAGTTTGCACAATGACAAATAGCTGAACACGCCCACATCACAGAGATACTGTCTGCTGAAAGCAAAGCAGAATAAAACTGGTTAAAAAATATACCTGAATGTTGCAAATGTAACACTTTCTTTTCCATTAGCTATGTAGATTAGCCGTTTATTTTTAAATTTTAGCCTAAAAACTTGCCCTCAATCAACATAGAAATCATGCACCGTAAATGGACTCTGGATGTTTGTGATCAGATCTTCTGACAGGGCTTTTTACAAGTTAAGTGAAATGTTTAGTAAAGTGACAAAGCTTCTTCAGTTTCATTCCCGTCTTCTATCCACAATCTCTCCCAACTGTTTTACAGATGGTATTGGTCCACTCTTCACTTTGTATTTGCTCCGTCTTCACCCCCTCTCCATCTGTCTGCTCTGTTTTTCTCTTTTTTTCTTGTTTACATGTTCAACATCCACACATTGGCTTTTAGCTTGCTGGTCTGCATATGAGTTTATCCTAAATACAGCTAATTAACTCGGAAGAATCTCTCTCAGCAGCACAGAAATGACTCTTTTTATAGCTCATTCCAGCCTGCTGTTTGCTTACTTTCAAAAACATAATCATTTGTCTGTGAGCCATAATGTAGATTTTAAAATGGAACAAAAATAACCCAGTTAATATCTGTTTATATGTTGAAGATTATGAGGTTCCATTAACATCCAACTTTCCCAACCAGTGCAATCTGTATTTATGAAAATACAAGACTGATGATTTTTTTTTTAGGTCAATAATTTTCCTAAACCTGCTGAATATCACAGTGCGGCTCTGTGCACTGATTGTTTCTTTCCGCACTTGGCCTCCTGCACAAGAGTGACTCAACTCACTACCATCCTCTGATCTCACTTTTAATGGTTGCACTGACTCAAGCAGAGAGCATTTGACTTTATTATTATAGGTTATAATAGCCGTTCTTGCAATGTTGAATTCATTATTACACATGACACATTATAATTGCTGGAGGTTTCCATGGTTATGCACAGTTGTGGTAAAAAAATGAGTGAACTCACTGCGGTTTATTGTGTTTAAGTGATTCATTGCAGATTTACGGTAAAGTTAATCAAAATACAGTAAACAAACAGAATTGTCCTGTCATGAACAACCAAATAAAAGTAAAACTGGCTTTTACCTTGTCTTGTAGAGATGTCATTATCTAGTTCAGTCTTTGGACCCACAGCCTACTTTTCAAAATAATACCGTTTATTTATAGCCCACTTTAGATTTTGAAGCAGATTTTATTTACTTAAAGTCCCAACTCAAGCATCTTTTGATCTATTTTAAAAGCATTTAATTATAATTATGCCGAGAACTAAAGTCAAACTCTCTAGTCTTCTTTCAAAGTAAATTTGCCAACCGCAAAACACAATATTGCAGGTTAGTTTTTGTTGGTTGAAAACAATTTCATTTCAATTAATTGTATAGTTAGTTTTTACTTGTTTATTTTTTTTTGTCAGAATCGAAATAAATAAATAATTGATTTTTTTTCCGCTCTATATCATCTTTATCCCGTTCAGCTCATTTATCTAAATTTGAACAAAGCCAGTTTTAGAGAGAGGAAAAAAAATCAACAATTTAGAGTGAAAACACCTTTAAGGAAACTTTGTCCTCTAAAGTGACGAATTTGGGTCTTTTCGGTAACTAACAGTGACGTGCAGGCAGGAGAGACAGGCCTCACCTGTCATTATGGGAAGAAAAGAGAAAAAATAAATTCAATTATTATATTTAATCAGTAATTTGTGCTTTGCAGTCATTTTCCATTTAAATTTACCATTTTTGGGTCTTTTTTTCTTTTCAAAATCGCTGAATTTCCGCATTTGCCGTTCAGATACTAAGAAGTGACGTGCGATGAGGCACCAGCCCGCTGAGCCTCACCTTGGATTGGGCAATACCTATGCAGTCAGACGGTACTGCTGTCTCTCTGTATGTCAGTTCAATCACTTGTACTATATGAGCTGAGTTTACATAATTTATCAGATGTATATGATGTACAGTGTTTGTTTTTATAAATAACTGTATGTGAGGGACGTGTTTCTTGTGCTGAGCGCTAAACGCCGGCAAAAAAGCTGCTGGGTGAGGCCAGCAGTTCCCGTGCCTCATGTTAGGGGGCGCCGGTGAGCCCTGAGATTATGACGCTAAAAAATAATAGAATAAGTGATAGCAAGCAGCAAGTCATTTTCTTCAGAAGGAGCGGCGTATGGACTTTATTTACAAGTAAAGGTAAGGTCGATAATAACGTTTGTGCTTTTTTTTATGCTGTAGTTTGTATCTGAAAAAAATATGTTGAAATGATATTTTAAACAAAACACGTCAACTGTTGTCAATCAAATGGTGAATAAGTTACTCAGTATGGTTCATATGTTTGTAAATCTGACTGATGACGTCAGTGCCTCACCAGCCATTAACCTCACCGCATGTCACTGGTAACTAAATACTGAATACTGTCTGTGTTCATAATGAGAACTCAACTGGTTACCTTTCTCTTTGCATTGTTTCCATGGTGCCAGCACTTCATTTCAGCGAATGAAGCACCACCTGACAGTTGTAAAAATTTTACATCTATATATCTTATATCTTTACATATATCTGTGACATCAGTGATGTCACAGATATATGATTTAAGTGATGCCAACAATTGGTTTGGTGAAAAGCTACCACGCAGGATTCCAGGGTTCAATTCCCTAGGGGTACCAGGGGTACGGTAACTATATCAATGGCGAGCAATTAACAGTGAGGCAAGACCCTTAACGCTACTGCCTAGCAGCATGAATATGCGTGAAGGATCCCGGTGATGGTCAGAGGGACCGTAGGCGTGAACTCAAAGATGGAAGAACCACGCCTCTTCCATCACCAAGTATGAATGAGAAGTGAATGAGTAATGGGCACAATGGAAGCGCTTTGACCATCTGACAAAAGCACAGATAAATCCAATCCATTATTATTATAATTGGTCTGTAGTATTCAAATACGATGTTAGTTAAATTGAATATTTGTCCATGCTGGAGTATGGAAATAGACTGAAGAGAGGTCATACTGACCATGCTCAGCATTTATTAGGTAAACAGAGGAATAAAATGATTATTAAAAGTTGGTAATGCAATGAAAATTGCTTTTTTAAAATTGTTTTTTAACAGATTTGTCAGCATCTGAGGTTAAAACTTTCACAGTTGGAAGAATAAAACTTGTAAGGAACTTTTGGCTTTAGGTTATAGCAAAACAGTTCTCGACGGTCGTTATGAAACTGAACTTTTAATTGAGGTCAGAAGCAAAAGGGTATTTTGACTCTGAAGTCACTGGTGTTTGATGGCGAGGAGAATTCTATTCATTTCTTTAATTTTTGTTTATAAAAATTCTTGTCCCTGTGCCAGTTCTTCTGAAGGATGCATTTTCCCCAGCACACGGCCAACTGCTGGTTCTAAATTGGCTTGCATTGCGAGCATGCACGGTTTCCTGACAGTCTGTGATTGTTGGGAGATGAACACACAGCAGTCAGAATTAATGAAGCCAGTCCATTTTTACATCTCTTATCCAAATCAGGCTGGGGAAAATAGTAAATGGACACTGTTTAGGCATCTTGCAGTAACATAAAATTGAATTGTTCTAAAAAACCAAAGGCATTTTACCATGAGGATAAAAGCTGAGGGGTGAGACTCATTGTGACATTTAGTTGACATTTGACTGCAGTTTATAGGCTATTTTTCCTGGCAGTCAAATTAATCTTCCTTCCCTGACTTTACAAGAAATAAGTACCTAAAATAAATAGGCCATAGCCTGTTGCTTCAGGTTTACCTGGAGTCATAATTTTCTTTATATTTCAATGGATCAACAACAGATCTCACACAAGCGTCATGGTGCCTCTGTCAGTCTCTCCTCCCCTCCCCACTCTGCTCTGCTTTCCTGATTGGACCCAGCTGTGGAAGCTCACCTCATCATCCACCTACCTTCATAAGGAGATCCAGTCCCAGCATTCATCGCCAGTTCATTACCCCTTATGGTGCCTAAATGGCCACTCACGTTATGTTTACTATGCTCTTGTACTCTGGCTACCTTCTAACTTTGCTCCTCTGCCTCATCTACAGGACCAATTACCACGAGCTGTCCTCCTGGGTCCTTCCATGTATAAACAGTCCAATCCTCATCTCCAATCCTAGCCTCAAGCCACGCCAAGACTCCAGCCAAGTCAAGATCCCCAAGCCACGCCACAACTCCAAGCCAGTACTCCCGGTCGCCACACCAGTCTCATCTCGCCGTCATACAATCATTAACTTACTTTCCCCAGCACACCATATCCAGCCTCAGATCCACATCCAGGAAAATAAATCAATTTATCCATCTAACACTCGTGTTTCTTTCTGTGATCCAGCATTTGGGTCTGTCTCGCCAAGCCGAACATGACAAGTTCTTATACATAATAAAAGAAAGGTAACATAAAGAAGACAACTTATTGTTCTGCCCCTTTTAAATTCTTTAAAAAAGCAAAACAAGGGTACAAAATGTAATATAAAAAGGTACTGTGTCGAAACAAACATTTCTGCAATGTAGAATAGGTTTTTACATCAAATCATTCAATTTAGAACAACGCATACACTAGCAAGTTGTGTCTTTTTGTACATTTGGGTTCCTGGAATAAAGCAACAAAGTTCATTTATTGTATTTTTGTATTAACTCGTTTTTGAAGGAGATTTCTGATTAGGTTTCTTTAATTTTTGGCACCATATACTGGCTTCTTGAATTAAAACTCCCATACTTTGTTTTGTTCTATATATCATTTAAATGACCCTATGTAATATCTCAGTACTGATCTAAGTTGCTGTTTCCAGCTATTTTTAAAGAGCAAGACTAAACGAGGAATAATTCTCAAATGATACGAGATCTGGACTCAAGATTTGCTAATGTTTGTAAAAATTTCCCAATGTGTCATCCTAAATACCAATGTAAGCCTGACACGTGTTTGGTTTAGAGCCTGCTGCAATCCAAACCTAAATATTTATTAATGGAACAACCTGGTCTCCAAATGAACTCTACTTCTTTTTCCTGTTATTTTGTATAAAATCTGAAGACATGAAAGTACAATCTTTGCAGGAGATCTTATTTCGCCCACCAGATCAATATGACTTTTGAAAAATGCCCTCACATAAATCAATAATACCATGCTTCCCACCTACAAGTCAACCAAACACTGGAGTAATTAAAAAAATTAATGTTGGTTGTCTGTGTGGAGGAGGGTGTTGTGGGTTTGTGTTTGTAACTTCTGTGTGTGTAGGGTGGTGATGGCTGCTGATATAACATTCCTGAGAAGGACCAGATGGACCTCACTGTGTTTCAATCAAAAACATATAATTCATCCAGCAGTTGGTTAGAAATGTTGGATATTTCAAACCAACCACGTGGAAACAAATCAACCATCAGAACAAATGACAGATGTAAAAAATAAAGCAGACAAGATAAATCTACATGAAAACTGCAAGCAAAACTTGGTCTAATTAAAACTTCCAGAGGAAAATTACACAGTACGTCTGCAGAAATCTCCTATTTTCTTTTATTGGAAAATGCAATATGACAAGTTGCTATTTGGACAAGGTGATGGTCATTTGAAGTTATGTGTGAGTGTGCCGATGAGGATGGTTACTGCACCTAAAGATTGCCCATAGCTGGGGCTTAATTGGAACAAGAAATGCTGGGTTGCCTCCTGCAGGAGAGTTCCGGAAGAAACAGATACATGTGCAAGCCCTCATTATACATGGAGGCCAAGTGGCATTGCACCAATTAAAAGTGACAGTCACACTATTTGTGTGAGCCTGCAGACACTCATGTTCCTATATACTTTGTCAGAGGATTGTGTTTTGTCATACATGAGGAAAGAAGATATTTTTTTCTTAATGCTTCCAGAAAAAGTGTGATTTTGTTTTAACATTTTAAATTTACTATATTAAATGTTGCCAAAAAAATTACTTCAATTAGAGGTAAACTTTAAAATTATGTTATGAATGCTATCAACGAATGTTCCAAACATTATGGGAAAAAACGTGATTGTGTAAACTAAGTAACATCTATCACTGATCAATGCAGTATTTGGGATAACTAAGCTTGAGACATACAGTAGCATGGGGGAGCTATTTGGTCAATATTAGTATCATAATTGACACGGATTAAGAAATCATCAATAGAAGCTTCTTTTAGCACAGGGGTGGGCAACCTGTGCCACTCAAAGAGCCATTTGGATCAGTTTCCCACAGAAATGAAAGCACAAGGAGCCGCAACACTAGGGGTGTTAGAAAAAAGTTGTTGAATAGACTTTTCCGATGAGTGAGACGATGGAAACAAATTCACTTTAATGCAGACGCCTCTCTATTTTTTGTTCTTTAAATCTAGTAAACCCAATAAATTATATTAATTTTGTGGAGGAGAACTATTTTTTGTTAGGAAGCAGCTGTTAGTTTGTCGCGGGGTCTGGAATCATCAGCGGTGAGTCTAAGCCCCGCCCCCGCCTCTCTACCTGTTCACACCTCTGCAGCTCCAAGTTGTTTTCCCCCGCGTGCAACCCCCCCTCCAGCGTGTTCTACACAGACAGCGCAACAGTTTACACAACATTATTTGGCATAAAGTTCACACCATAGTAGTAGGGGTCGTCCTATCGCAAATTTGATTAATTTACGCGGAAATGGGTGGTTTTGGCCCACAGATTTGGTTTTGGTATTAACAATAACGATGATAAAACTGTTTAAAATATGTATTTTTGTTCTTTTCATTTGTTATGACCTTCCACTGTTCTAAATTACCACCCTGCCAAAGTCTTCTGCCCCCCTTCTGCCCCCTTATATCAAATGTTCTAGCTCAGCCACTGTACAATTGTTTTTAATAGGGATTTGATTTCAACCAGATCAAGTCGTTTTAATGTAAATTATGTTAAGGGACCTTACTTGACAAAAACACAATTTAAATTGGTCAAAATAAGCTGCCATTTATTTCTTTAACCTTCACTAATAGGAGCCATACTCAGCGTTTTGTGACAGTAATGATGAATACAACACCTAATCTATCATGAGTCCTACCTTTGTCTGTTTTTTGTCAAAAATGTCCTCATGATCTGTCATTATTTTACTGGGCAGTCATGTGAAACAAATGCAAGATTATTTTCAGAGCACCTGGAACATAATCAGTTATGCATTAAGGCTTCATGAAGCTTCTGAGCATCAACAAGTGACACTATAACTCTTTAACTGTTTTGACTGATCATCATAAGAAGGAACTTCCTGTCTCCTTTTACAGGAGAGGTGGCTCTGTGATGATGAACTTGAGAATTCTGGAGCATTTGTTTTTCAGGTACTGGGCCCCACAGGTTTTGAGTTATTCCACCGCAAAACCTGTTGGAGTGGACCAGTCCAAAAGATCAGCAAGACCTCAAAGTTGCCTCTAAAAAGAACACAATTTGGTCCGACTGTATTGCTTGTGAACATGTCTTTTTATTTTCTACTTGCAGGAAACTGGCCCCCATGTTCACAAGTTTATGGGGGGAGGTGTTATGTCTTGCTGCTTCTGCTTTGCTGCTTCTGCTTTGCTGCATCCCCTGTCATTCTGCTCACCTGGCAGGTGAAGCCAATGATCTTGATCAGCACCTGCCAGGTATTTAAGTCAGAGGAGGCCACAACCAAGGAGAGGCATGCAGAGAGAGCAGAGCAGGAGGCTGAGGAGCAGGTGTGTTGAGGAGCAGGTGTGTTGAGGAGCAGGTGTGTTGAGGAGCAGGTGTGTTGAGTTGGAGCTGTTCTGGCTGGGTTGTTTTCCTTTTGATTCCCTCTTTGTCTGCAGCAGTCTTATACAGCTGGGTTTTTGTTATTTTAGTTTGGGGTTGGACCTTGGTAGTCCTTATTTGCGGGCTTTGTTCATTTACTTTCAATAGTTAGATTTTGTTAGGAAGCCTTAGCAGGGAGCTGCTGACTCCGACGGTCAACGTGGCTGGGTCAGTTGTCTCCCTGAATTTTCTGTTTGGCCAAGGCTCCAATCCCTCTGTTTTGTCTTTTGTTGAGACCAGCACAGTAATTTATTTATTTTTGCTTTACAGGACACAGGTTATTTTTTTTCCCACTTAATAAACTGTGTTCCTAAACTTATTTGGTGTCCATTGTTAATGTTTTGGCCCCTTCATAATTTTCCCCTAGACTGGGACAGGTTTGCCTGTCGGGGCCGTAACAGCTGATTAATGCAAACATAAGCTATGCCTTTTTTTTTTTAAATCGGATTTGAGTGTGACGTTTTGTTACAAAAAAAGGAATAAATATAAAACGACCAAAAACTATGATGAAGATCCAGTTGATTAAATTGACATTTACAAAAATAAAAAAAATTAAGTAGTGCAATCTGTCTTGATTGAAAAAGAGGCATTACTCAAGCAGAGAATTTCAAGACTGTTTTGAGCAGTACACAAAGCCTTCAGTCAACACTTGTCGAAGCAGACGTGTGTAAACAAAATGTCATTTTACCAGACCTAAAATTTCCCCCAAATGTACTTTGCTAGAAAATCTCTCATTTTATAGAGTAAGTGCAAGTTTTTCTTTTTTTTTTTTTTTTTTTTTTTTTGCTTACATTTAGAAAAACTCCCTTACAATCATCATGAGTCATGTCCTGCAGTGTCATTTTAAGTAATGAATTGTAATTCATGCATTTTGTATAAAAAGGATTCTCTCTTTTTTTTGGATTGCTCACATTGTGGTTTTTGCAGTTGGAAACAAACAAATAATTAAAGCAGAAAAATATCAAAACCAAAACTACTGTAACCATAAAGAGCACTTAAAAGTGGTAACTATTCTCCAAAATGTACGGAGCACCATATGGTGCGTTGTGCCTAATGTGTTGTGTGACTTCGGTAAAGAGGACATCAGCATGAGAACGGTACGGGGGGGAAGTGTCGACGTGAAAGAAGACGCACTCTCGAATAGTACAACTGTTCAGGTATGTGAATTATCAGAACATCATTTTGTAAACCCTGAAAATGCCACCAGCAAAGAGAACGCTTATGAAGCACAGTTTAAACTGCAAGCTATCAGCTACACAGAGGAACATGGGAGTCGAGCAGCTGCAGAGAATTCAAAATGAATGAATCCATGGTTCGCAAGTGGAGGAAGCTGGAAAACGAACTCCGACAAGTCAAGAAGAAGGAGCTGAGCTGGAAGACCGACTTGAGTGATGGGTTAACGATCAGCTAAAAGCCAGCATCTATTCAAAAACAGCCGCATGGCAATGAGACAGACTCTGACGAAAGGGAACCTGGCGTGTTTGATAGCGTGCCCGCACCTTAAAACCCAGTGCGCCTTTTGTATGTGTTAAATACAGAAAAAGCACCCATAACTGAAACCCTATGACCTAGTGCGTCCTATGGTTGTGAAAATACAGTAACTAAAAAATAATATGATAAAAAATGTAAGAGTTTTTTGAAGGATGTTTTTTCTTAGGCTAAATTGAATTTTTTTTTTTTTTTTTTAAATTGTCTTTGCATGAACTCAGTTGGGCTTCGTGTTTTCTCGTTTAAAGAGTGGGCTGACTTTTTTGCAATCTTACAGTTTTCTTTGTTGTAGGATTTTTCTTGCAAGTGTTGGGTTTCACACTATATGTTGGTGTTTCTTCATACACGTTGTGTAGTGATAAACAAACAATAAAACATACTGTGAATCCAAAATAAACCATGCACTAAGTATCTATTGCCTTTCAGACATTTTGGTAAAAGATAAACAGAAGTTTAACTGCCAAAAAGGATATGCTCACATCAGTAACTGATGTTATTGACTGAACAGGTAGAGTATATTTTGAAATATTTTAAATTCTTTTATTATGATTGTGACGTTTTTAGGCAAAATCAAAGAACCTGTGTCGTTTTCTATGATATAGTTTCTGCAGAGCACCAGTAGTTCATTGGAAATTTGCCTTTGAGTTGTGGGCAGTCATGTTGGTGGGGAGCAATACTTCCCCACTTCCCATCATCCTTCTGTTTACACAGTTTTCTGCTAGTTTACAGCCCCTCACATACCCAATATAACATTAGTGGTGCAAAAAAAAAACGTGATGAGGTTTCAAGCTATCCAGCAGTACAGTTTTGATCCAGATTTCAGCTTAGACAAGGAAAACAAACACGTACATGGCTCTACTCGTCTTCAAGTGGATGCATCAGAATGGAACAAAGTAGAATGCTTGTGGCCCACAGATTGTAGCACCTACGTCACGGCTACAAGTTTTTTCCAATGGCATTTTTGCGTCTGCTCCTAATTCACAATGATTTGCAATACTCACAAATGCCTTTGTAACCCTTGTGCTATCCTAGGCACTTTAACATTGGGAGTTGGGTCATCTAGACCCACTAAACAGTGCTCTGAACCTTTTTTCTTCAATGATTTGTGATCTTCACTGGTGTCCATGGATTACATGAAATCTTTCCACCTTTATCCACATTTGTCATGGTAGGAATAACACGTCAATGCAAGGGTGGGGTCATCTAAGATCACACAAGGGGTTAATCTCATTTTCTTTATATATGTGCTTCATCAGAAAAATGCTACAAGAACATCTTAAAAACACAATTTTAATAACATGTTTTGGTAAAACTATGCAAATTGATTTCAATATGACTCTCCTTTATCATAAAAGAATTCTGCTTATCATTAGGTAATTATGAGGAAAAATTGTCATAAACGTCAAAAATACCGTGTTATATTTGCTCTTTGAGACTTTGTTTTAAAGAAATTAGGGCTGTAACAAGTATCCGAATAGTTGGATATCCACGATCTGTTCAGAAAAATTGAGTACCAATATTTTTGACATACGACATCACTGATTCGCAATTTCTTTATATAGATTATAATAAAACTAAACTTCAGAACAGGTAATTGTTAATTCTAAAAAATAGAACATGTTAGATTTTAAGTACATTAACAAATCGTATACGCTACTGTTACCGGAAATTAATACAAGTTTCTAAGTAAAGATATCAAATATTTCTCGGAGATGAAAAAAAAAAGGAGAATGAAACGAAGTTTCCAAAAATAAGTTCTGAAAAACAAACACAAAGCGCAAACATTTAAAGACTTTCAGTCTTTTGTTATTAGTATGAAAAAACCAATGAAGAAGATCATGTAAGATGTCCTCATATGTATTGTCCATTTTTAAATCCCTGCAAAACATCTACTGACTCCTACATGAGGACTGCTCATACCATGACAGATCCACCTCCGTGTTCATTATTTGGCATACATTTTTTTCTGGCCATTCTTGTGTTTTTTCTCCCTTTTATTTTTTACAGATAATTGTCTTCCCTAAACAATAAAATGGTAGCAGTGAATTGCCCAGTGTTTATTGTCTTGTGCATGACAGTTTGGCTCCACTCCAAATCTTTGAATCTTACTGTAGAAAACGTATTAGATAAATAGGAGGGAGCCTCTCATTTTGTTTTTTTCTCTTATAAACCGACCAGCTGAGAAATGAGTGGGTCAATCTTCTGAAAAAAATATTGAAATCTCAAATTATCTTTGTTCTCTTTGTTCAAAAACACATTGTACAGCTTTAAAATGGTGCCCCATTTTCTCTGTAACCCTTCATTTCTTTTAAAAAATTGGACGGTAAAACACGTCAGTTTGTATATTTGGGTTTATAAATTGCAAATGGCTTGGTTCATCTCAGTGCAGTTTTTAAACCATAGGTACAACTGTCAGAATATGCTAAACACAATGGAATTGCATTTAAGAAAGATCTACAGTTCCTTTTCATTCGTCTCTGTGTGTCTGTGGGGGCTTAAACAGCTCATTTCATGAGCTGTTCTCAAATCAGCAGGGAGATTGTTACAGATTTGGCTTCCAAACTACAGACGCCAGCAATGCCGTAGGTCTTTGTGAGGGTTTAGGGTATTAAAAACTGCAGGGCCTTGTGATCTGTGTGCTCAGTGTAACATAAACCATGGCAGTGTGTCAAATTCAACATATTTATCACAACTGGATTTATAGACAGACTGTGGGGATTGAAAAATTACTCGAAAAACTAGGATTAGATTTGAGACACTCCATTAGACCGTTCCAGTAGAAATAGGTTATTTGACCCCCAAGAAAATTATTAAATTGGGGTGCAGTGTAGAAACACTGACATTGCTAAGAAGGTGAAATCTTAAAAAAATCACTCAAAAACAAAAAAGCAAAATGTGCCACAGAGGAGAAGCGCTTTTTTTCACATGGCTGTGCTCTGATGCACAGAAGTTTACATTTAAATGTAAGTAATGACTTTTTGTATTAACATGACCTTTTTAAAGTTATAAAACCAATGTTTTTATGTATTTCTGAGTGCTATTTCTGAGTTCCTGACCGTCTACCTCGCCTTTGCTCCCGCTCCTACACCTGGCTGTGGTTCCTGTCTCCGGCTCATCTCGGGCTCGTCTCTGCTCTGTACCTGACCGAGTACCTCGTCTCTGCTCCTGCTCCTGGCTGTGGTTCCTGTCTCCAGCTCGACTCGCGCCTTTGACTGTCCCCACAACCACGACTGGATGAAGCTCGTCTGCTGGACTTTATATATGTAGTTGTAGATTTAGATAAGTTAATTCTTCTCTAAGAGTTCTGGTAAATCGCCTGTCCGTCCTGGGGGAGGATCCCTCCTTCATGTGGGCACCCCTGAGGTTTCTTCGTTTTTTCCGGAATCTGTTTTTTTTGGGAGTTTTTCCTTACCGCGAAGGGGGGTCTAAGGGCAGGGATGCCAGTATAGCTTAGTCAGTTTGTTAGTTCAATTTAGTATTTTCCTATTGAACTCTTTGTATTCATGATCCTTTTGAGTTCATGTTTTACTTCGAAGCCCATCGAGACGACTGTTGTTGTGATTTTGGGCTATACAAATAAAATTGAATTGAATTGAATTGAATAGTAGCTCCACGGTAACATAGCTAACTGGTGAATATTGATGACATTATAGAGTTACTTGCGAATTAGAAGACACTGGCTGTGTCCAAATTCCCACCCTACTCCCTAACTACTAAAAAACTATATAGTGCTGGACTATGTAGTTCCCTGTATTTTGAAAGCAATTACGACACTGCTCACTAAGTTTTTTTTATTTTATTGATTTCACAAAGTGAAAAACTCACTGATATGAGTGTTTTGCGACGACCGTTTATGAATCCACTGTGTTCTGAAGATGAAAATGTTGATACTTTATTCAAAAAAAGGTAATTGAAAAACATTTTCTTTGCAAAAATTGTTCAAACACAATGCATTGTGGTCTATATTAAACAATCTAGTGAGCATCGCCTAACACTGGTTTTTCACAGAGAGTTCTGGGAAATTTCTAGGGCACTCGATTTTGGAATTGTAGATTCAGAGAGCACTACAAAATGGCAAACGCACTATGTAGTGAGTAGGGAAGGAATTCAGACACAATTACTATTTTTCAATAAATCTCTGTTTGGAGGACTAAATCTAAGGGTAGGGAGAAGATGTAGGAGTAGGGGAAGAATGCAGATTCAGCCTGAGACGCTGTTTAGCAGCTTTTGGAATTGCTTTTATTATAACCCCCAAAAGGATCATAGGGCTTTGTCACTTACTACACTATGAACAGCTCATTTGGAAATGTATGATTGATTAACAAAATTTCAAAAATCTATTTGTTGCAGATAAAATATATCACGCAAAATCAACATTTTGAGCTTTTAAGTGTATTACAATGTTAGTTGCTCATGAAAAACAACCCCAAAACAGTATTTTGATCCATTTACACCCTGAGTATTCCCCTAAAAACCTGTGCTCACCAGCCCCTCCTCATCCACAAAAATGAGTGGGTCCTCACATTGTGACGTCACAAAGAGGCGAACAGCCCCTTCTAGCAAGAGTCTGTGCTGCCAGCACCGCTCCCAGGCTAACACACGCACACGCACACGCACACGCACACACACACACACACACACACACACACACACACACACACACACACACACACACTTTTTATGCCTATATGCGTGATACAGGCTTCTTTATTCAAAACTCTCACGTTCATGCATCTCTACGCACATTTTTGGGACTATTTTTTGGCTCTAGGTAAAAAAAATGCATTAATGGTCTTTCATATATCCGTTTTGACATTTCGCACTAAGCCTCTTTCAGAGAATTCAAGATGTGGAACTGGATCTTCACAGATGGTAAACATGTGCTACAATCGGGTAGTGACAGTCCAGCGAGAACACCATGTGCTAAACGGTTTAGCACGTCACATGCCCGGTGTGGACGTAGCTTTAGAGCACATGTGTCAAACCCCAGGCCCAGGGGACAAATGTGGCCCGCCATGTCATTTTAAGTGGCCCGCAAGAGCATAAAAGTTTTTAATTTCTTAAAATAATAAATAAAAATTGGTGTATATTTATTCATATCTAGGGGGAATCGGACTTGAAATATCGGAATTGCCAACTATAAATTAGGACTTAAACACTGTCCATATAACCTAACCTGAAAGAATCAAATTTTAAAAAGATATATGCTAGAGTAAGCAAACATGTTTCTCTCTGCAACTGCAATTTGTTTATTTAATTATGAACAACATAGGACTCCATAATTGTTACTTTAAAAATGTATAATAAATAAGGAGTTATTTAACATTAAGGGGTAGTTGCATTTATTTTTCATTACATTTAATTACATGTATAAGTTAAATCTAGCCCTTTGAGGACAGCCACAATGCTGATGTGGCCCTCAGTGAAAATGAGTTTGACACCCCTGCTTTAGAGTAACTGAACCCCTTTGCTTTTTGTTTAAAACAAGTCAAAAGCTACACTACTGATGAATGGGTGACAAACTGTGAACTGCTGAAGGTGGGGTGGGGGAGGGGACTTGAAGAAATAAACATAAAAAGCCTGACACTGCCCAGTAAGTAATATAACAAAAAATATATATATAACTAAATATAAATGAAAATTGTACAATAATATAAGTGATTACATAAGAAATGATGACAATTTTCACTTTGCATTAATAGCTCTTTGAATTATGTTTTCTTTACCTTGCTGTTGACTTTTAGGTCACTTTCTATAAAAGAAATCACTGTTCCATCCTCAGCTCAATTCTCTCTAAAAGTACAGGTGGTGCATGCTGTTTTCACCAGAACACCACCAGGACATCCAGTTAAGGCGTTTTTGTTCCGCGTAATAACTGTTGTGTAGGCTTGCTGATAACTCACGAGGGAATGGCGCGAGCCTAAACGCCAACTACAATTCATTTGGAAATGAAAGAAAAAAGGAGAAAAATCGAAACAACGAGGAAGAGAGAATTCAAAAAGTTTGCAACACTTTGTAGAAGCTGAGGCAACAGCTGATAAATGCCCTCCCCGCTGCCTACTTCTCTTCCCCCCGGTGCCTCCGCGCGCACGCAGGGAACAATTTGAAGGCAAATATCATGCGAAGGTTTCACAACCCTCTCATTGGCTCAGAAGTCAGAGACCCCATCATATAAAGCGAGAGTGACTGATCCAGCAACCCTTTTCCAGCAGGCGAGCGCGGAGGCTCACAGCAGCCAGGAAAAAAGTCCTTTTACGCGCAGGAGAGAGAGACGGGCGCTGCGCTGCGCGTTCTGCGGGGACACTTGAAACAACAACAGGTGGGTCCTTTTGAAGGCAAAAGTCCTTTTAAAAATGTTCAATAGACTAATGTAGGAACATTATTTAAAAAAAGTGCCTTTTGTGTATTTTGCTGATAGAAAAATGCCGAAATAAACTGAAATGTTTGATCTACAGTTCTTAGATGATGTTTTGTTTCAACATTTTTGCAACTTCCTTTGCAAAAACAGTTGGTAAAAGCTCGGGGTTTATTTGGAACTCCTTTTTTGTAAATAAAATGTTTTAAAAATATAAAGAGCATGTCATTTTTTTGATATGGAGTCTTATTTACATTTTTTTTTATGTTAGAGAAACTGTGAGCTGAAACATCTAAGCGAGCATGTGGCTACTGGAGAAACTCCGCAGCTCCGTAGAGAGCAGTGGGACAAATTCCCAGACCCCACAGATGACAGAGGCCATTCCAGTCTCAGTTTATGCCAACGTACTCACTCCAGAAAGGATCCCTGATTTCTTTATCCCACCTAAACTTGTGTGCTGCCCGCCAGATGAGTCTCCCAGCCCAGAACCTCTGCACTGCTCCACTCTCAGGCCATCCGCGTCAGACCATGCCATCTGCAGCAAGAGCCCCAGAGCTCGGAGAAGCAAGAATCCCACCAGCCCTCGCCTTTTTGCGAAAAACCTTCAAAAGTCAGCTAACCGCCATATCATTCAGATTGAGAGTGCGGATGAGCCTGCTGCTGGGTCTGCGGGGAAGGGGGATGTTGACGTCAACACCAACGCTGACCCCCAGTCGCAGACTGCGATGTCTTTACCGTATGTTCCAAAGGCCCAGACTTCCTACGGCTTTTCTACCCTGGTGGAGTCTCCTCACACCCGACGTAAGGAGAGTTTGTTCCACAGCGACCCCAACAGTCCTAGCACCTCCCCTAACTCCCAAAGGCGTTCCCAAGGTGGGACCCTTCTGGCCCCAGCTGACCCCAATCCCTACAGGTACTTCAGCGGAGGTGAGAGTGACACCTGCTCCTCAGCGGAATCTTCCCCCTTCAACTCTCCTCTTCTGTCTCGATCTGCCTCCCTACTGCGCTCTATTACCAAGGAGACACAAGCCAAGGTACAAAGTCCTAGTTGTGCACGTTTCCTGCTGAGTTCTGTGTTTTTCTCATCTGCTCTGCTTATGAGCCTGCTTTCTCTGTTTTCTTTCAGGTGTCGCGTGCCAAACGCTCCTTGGCTCGCCACAGCTCTCTCTCAACTGATGAATGCAGCTCAGCGGACAACAGCCCCAACATGCAGCGGCGCCGCACGCGCTGCCCCCCCTCTCCTGCTTTCAGGGGAAGTAAAACAAGCAGCACCAGGGGCGCAGCGTCAGATCTCCTGCAGCGCGAGCACACGATCTACCTCCACAAGGGGGGCACACTGAGACTGAGCACTCACTACGACGCCGAGGCGGCCCGGCTGCGGATTCGAGTGCTCGCTGCTGAGGCCCTATACAACATGCAGACGGATCTCAAAAGCATCAACTGCTGCGTTGCCCTCTACCTGAACCCTGGTAAGCAGCAGAAACAAAGAAGCACCATCATCAAGAACAGCAGGAACCCGGTTTTCAATGAAGACTTTTTTTTTGACGCACTGCCCCAGGCACAAGTGAAGAGCCTGGCCATGAAGATAAAGGTGGTGAACAAAGGAACCAGTCTGAGGAGAGACGTGTTACTTGGGGAAAGGGAGGTGCTCCTCAGTGAGCTGCTTGCAGGCCTTTAGACATCTCCTGTCAGGACTCGGGAGAAAACAGTCACCTGTGACAGGTGGAGGGCTTTCTCCCCTTCACACTGACAACCTTTTTGTACCACTTCAGAGCTGACAAATGCCGGACAGGAGAAAGCATTTGAAAACAGTTTTGTCATGCTCTTAGTGTATGTCTTTGATTTTAAACACATTCATTTTTTATTTACTTTTTTTTTTAAGTCCAATTTTACCAAAAGCAAGCAGCTACAACCTGCGTGCTTGCCAGAAACAGAGCGATGTGAGCTTTGGAGGTTTGACTTTCAGGTGTTTCTTTTGAAGCAATGACACATGATGCATAGATGTGCTACTATTTAGCTGTGTTGATATTTCCATCAGCTTTACTTTTGTGATAAATCTTAATAACCTTAGAGTGTATTTTTTGCATGAAAAAGTCAAAAGTAAAAATAAATGTTTACTCACTGTAACTTCTTGCAGATGTGTTGTAAAAAAAAGATCTTAATGTGCTCAGTTTAAAAAAGTGTGAATAAACATCACAAGAGGTTATTCCAGTGTTTGCTTGTTTCTTTAATTTTTCAATTTTTGGGGGCGTCTGAGTTTTCTTTCTGCATGTATTTCCTCCACATTCTCTTCATGGTCAAAAAGAATGCCAATTGTTCTTTCTTTGGCTCTAAAGTTCTTCAATATAGCATCTCTGAGACTGTATTCATTAAACAAGGCAAAGCAAGACATTCATGGTTGTTTTTCGGTTTATATTTCGCAAAATTGTTGCACTCAAATTAATTTTTTTTTAGTGAGTTTATAATCCTTTGCTGAGTTCAGTCGTTACCATGGCATAAGACTTTGATCACCTTACAGCCAAGCTTAGAAAAACTGCCAACAGAAAGACGGTAAATGTGTTATGTGTCCTGGTTGGTAGTTTAAAGTTTAAAACCCTTGTGCTATCTTAGATGACCTCACCCTTACATTGACGTGTTCTCCCTACCATGACAAAGGTGGATAAAGGTGGAAAGATTTCATGTAATCCATGGACACCAGTGAAGATCACAAATCATTGAAGAAAAAAGGTTCAGCGCACTGTCTAGTGGGTCTAGATGACCCAACTCCCAACGTTAAAGTGCCTAGGATAACACAAGGGTTAAACCCTTGAGGTCAACTGAGAATCACTTTTGGGTGGCGCTGCAGCACCCTCTGCTGGTGATACAGTATGATGATACCATGTCAATGACATTTTGTTAAAGCTCAGAGCAATCTGTAGCAATACAATGTCTTTTCCTTTACTCTAGTTCCTGCAGAACAAAAAAACCTTCGACTGTCTTATAGCACTATCATCAGACAAAGAAGCACCTTTCTGCTACAGACAGACAAGAACTCATTTGTCCATAGGACTCTTAAACTCTTCTCTGCAAACTAGGCTCCTGATGGTCATTGTAATTGCTCCTCTGTAAAGTATTGATCTTTTTACTCCCAACAATCTAAGAACTCTCTAATCTCAAGGCACTGCGTTCCTTAAATAATGCTTTGAATCATAAGTAAGAAGACCACATAGAACAACGACCTTCTACTAAGAAACCTGTTTTATTTTTAAATTCTAAACAGACCTTCTTTTTCTAAGGAGCCCCTAAAGGGCCATTGATAAAAAAAAAATGGAGGAAAAAAATTTTTTTTGAAATAACAAAAAAAATTTTAGAAGTAAAAAAAAATTTTTTGAAGTAAAAAAAAACAAAAAAACAAACTGGTGCGCACCAGTTAGTTTCAGGTGCGCACCAGTTAGTTTCAGGTGCGCACCAATTAGTTTCAGGTGCGCACCAGTTAGTTTCAGGTGCGCACCAGTTAGTTTCAGGTCCGCACCAGTTAGTATCAGAAGATATCAGATGGTTGACCTGCTTGCTCATTGTGCACCAAGTAGCTACAATTGTCTTGAAAATGGCTAAAGTTGAGGATATGAACCTTGTAAACTTTCTAAAAACATGAAATATCACTGACAATGTCATAATGTCACCTGAAACTAATTGGAAGAGGCTAAGTATGAAATGTCAAAGTGGTGCAAGTTTTGCTCAAGGGTTTTTTTTTTCACAGCTCTTTTACGATGAAAAACTTGGCATCATGTAATTCCAGGCAGGCCCAAAACTATGAATTTCTCCACCTTGATCAATTTTCAAATGGTCGACAGCACTTCTGTGAATTAAAGGGACCACACCCACATCAAAATAGAGTTGCTGATTGGTCAGGGCTCAACTGGTTTCACTTTCAATGCACATTCAGGGGCCGAGCGTTTTGTAAGTAGATCCAGAAAACGGTAGTAGAAACTTTCGAAATGTGAACGAGTGAGTTTGGAATGCAGAAGACTGAAACATGCATTTACACGCGTTCATATAGAATTTTCATTGGAGGTGGCTACTTAAAGACTCTTCACCGAGGGCGGTGTGAACGTAGCATTAAGATTTGAGGCTTTTTACAGAGACTTATAACCTGATCTTAACGATTTTCCTGTATGTTTCATTACACAATTTGTCTCTTCAGCAATTCTATGGCAAATATATTTATTAAATTGATTAAATCCGGTCCTAGTATGTGAACCAAACCTTAATGTCTGCATTAGTTATTGAGTAAATTGGTCATTTAATTTACACTGGTCAGGATTTGGACAGCTTTAGGCAAGTCAATGATCAGTTGGTGTTCTGGTAATAGTCTCTGACTAGGAAAATTAAGCACTTGGGTCTATACTAAGCTGTTGGGATCCTCTATGGACGTTTACATTTTAATTCCACAAAGATAATTAATATTTTAATGAGTGCTCTGTTAAAACTAGCTGAAAATTACTTTCATGCACTAAAATGAAGAATAGATTAATCTTTCTAATTAAAAAAAAACATTCCCAGATTTTGTCACAATAATCTGTTTTCAATGAGCTTTTACCAGTCTATTAATTTAACAGGTTTTAAATGAAAAAGTTTGTTCTTAAGTTTGAGAACAGTGGCACAGGGGTGTAGCGGCTGACATTTGAGATTATCTGATCATTTCTCTGCATTTAGATGTCAGCAATTATGCAGACCTTGTTCATTTTTCAACCCCAGCACCCTTTTTACTCTTTATTTCATAAAAAAATGTTTGTAATAAAAATTGTTTTGTTTTTTTCAATAAACCTGATGCTGCAGAATTGGCAGATCCCTATATTTTAAAAGTTATTACTTTCCTACACAATAGCAGTTGCCTTGTAGACTTTTGTTTGCAACCTGTTCTTTACATACTAAAGTTGTTTATGTTTGTTATTTTCATAAATGCATCATCTTTGTTTTTCACTTGTAATGCTTCTTTCATTTAAAGAAGCAGCATCATACATTTCTATAAGTTGCTGCAATTGACTTACAATCTAAAGAAATGTAAAACAGGAATATCATTTGCACTTTCCTTTATTTCTGGAATAATAGTCCAGAAGAGAAAACAAAATGATTGTTTACGATACTATGAAGCCTGGTACAATCCATGATCAACTATTAACAGCAGGTGATGTTATTTGCTCACAATCCAGGGAGGCTCATGTCTATGAGACAGAAGTTATTTTTATCTTTACTCAGCCTGCAGCTTCGATTGAGACTCACTGATACTTAAGACTCCCATGAAGAGCCTGTAATAGCTTTGGGTGGTTTCTTGTTTTAGGGAACCGTGTGAGCTATATAAAGAACCAACACCATTAATTTTTTCTAGTAATTAAATGGAAATTTAGCTTAAGTCATCGTCATCTGAGAATTGTGTTTGACTGTGTTTTTTTGTTCTATGAATAGCTGCACCACTAAAAATGTGCTTTAACTTATTGAGATAGGCTTGCAAAACAGGGTTTCAGACTATTTGTTTTTATGAAAAAAGTGGCAACAACCAGTCCTTTAAAATGTGAATGCATGCAAACTTACCATTTAACATCCAGGCTGTAAAGTCATTTCCCTGTCTAATGCAGATAATTCAACTTCCGGTTGGCCAGAGATGCGCAAAAAAAAAAAATATATATATATATATATATA